>VZRI01013043.1:73332-96573 GCA_013397515.1 Upupa epops
TAAGCTCCATTGGGGGAGATTTAGACTTGACATTAGGAAAGGGTTTTTTACTGAAAGAGTGATCCAGTTTTGGAATGGGCTGCCCACTGAGGTGGTCGAGTCACCATCTCTACATGTGTGTCAGGTTAGACTGGATGAAGTGCTAAGTAGCATGATCTAGATGTCAGATGTTTAGGATTACTTGGTTGGTTTCAGGCTGGACTGGATGATCTTTAAGGTCTTTTCCAGCCTCATCATTACTGTGATGCTGTGATATAATCTCATCATCTTCAATCTCAGAGACCAGCAATAGCCATCAGTGGGTAGGATGGGACAACACAAGTCCCCAAGCCACTGAAGGGGCAAACATTCTATTCACTTTTGCCTCCAGGGCAACTAATCCATGCCTTAGTTTAATCCCTCTGAATAACTTCTTAGTGCATATTGCAATCTTTAGTTCTTTTACCAGTGATGCCTACTAAAAAGGAATCACATACACTGGTACTCTCAGGTTCCTTCACCCTATCCCAGCAACACAAAATAAACAAGATATTAGGAAGAGCTGCTGATAGCTTTGCTTTGCCTGATTATCATAAAACTGTGGCTTCAATGCACTAAAAAAAATCCATCCTATAGTCAGTATAATTGAAACCTTACGTACATCTGCTTGCTCGTCCTGCAAAGTGATCATTTGTTAAATTGTCAGATAAGGTTGCTGCAGCAGCTTTGCATTTCAGCCTGATTTCCTGATGTAATAAGCCTTTCACAATCACTCTGTGTCTGCTTGCAGCCCTTGTCTAATAACTATTGTGCTAAAACAGCCAATTTAATCAAACCTTTAGAGGTCTCAGAGGTATTCTGGTCCCGTAAGATTTACAACAAAGGAAATCTTTGTGGAGGGAGAATTTTCCGTATGTGGTTTTTCTGAATTCCATGTGCCATCCACTTTATTAGATGTAAGGGAATCCACACAAAAGACCAATTAAGCTTTATTGGTCCTCTGGTTTACCAAACTATTTGTGGGCAACATGATCATCCCATATGGAAGGAATAATTGCAAAATAAGGAAAACAGAGACCTCCAGAGGGCTACTAAACCAACTGACTGGATAAATGATACCGCATCATACCTGATAAATATCTGTCTAACTTGTTAAAGATTTCCAATCCTAAAGCCTCCCCAGGCAATTATATGAGCATATGTCTTTATTCCCTATGATCTTGTACTACAGCTAAAACACTGTAATACATTAGTGAAGCTCTATAAAATGTGTTTCAAAGGTTGCTGCTTGTGGCTGCATTTGCATTCCAATTTACAGAACTGTAGGTAAGGGAACAAGGGGAAAACAATGCTGCAGCATTGATTTATCTCGGGGACATGATATCTGCACAAAGAGCTCTGCTAATTATAGCCACCAGTTATCAATACACTCAGGAAAAGCCACTGCACCAATTTGGTTCCCCCCACAGCTCTTCAAACTGAAAGCATCTGTCATGGGTAAGAATTGATTTTCTAAGGTAACGCCCTAGCAGTCTCCTGCAATAAAACTTGGGTGAGCTTGACTCCAGAAAGTCCCTCAGATGGTGAGTCAGAGCACTTTCCTCCAGTGGTACCTTGTTTTTAATTGATGGGGCTCCGTAGAAGGTGGATCCATTATACGTGACTCTCTCAACTTCAGGACATTAGTCCCAGCGAAGCTACCAGAAAAGTTCCCTAAAATTTGTCAGAAAGCAAAGACATAAAGCACCCTTAAGAGTAGAAAGTGCCATGTTTAGGCAGGTTTATGCTGTTCAGTAGAAAACATAAGAATGCCTTTTCTTCTCAAGACTGGTGTTCCTAGTTAAAGGAAATGAATGGGTCAGGCTAGATAAAAATCACTGTTATGAGGATTTTTCACTGTCTAAGGTTTCATTTGGAGGGTTATGTGATGATTTTGTACACTTGAAAGCACAGGAGGACAGGGAAGACTGGGAAATGCAGTCCTCTCTTTTCTCTGACTTAGTTGAAGTCCCAACTGTTCTCTCTTATGATTGTTCCAAGCTGACACCAAACTTCTGTTCACAGTCCATCTTGGTCCCTTGGTTATGTGAAAGCACACTATAAGGACAGAAAACAGTACTAGATTAAACTATGAAAAACATGTCTAAGAACCCTTCCTTGAACAGGTCTTTTTCCTTTGTTGCTCCCAACCTTTCCATGGGAATGAACAGTTAAGTATGAAATTCTCTTTAGTGAAGATCCTTGGTTCTGGCTTAGAATTTAGAAGTGGCTGCTGCTGCAGTTTTGCACAGCTCCCTCTGCTTTGGGGGTGGGTGGGGGCAGATGTTGGTTTCTGTCAGGTTTGAAGTTGCTGTCAGCCTGGCAATGCAAAAGGGTAATTCCTCAAATGAGGGGGATAGGAGCAGTGTGATCCCTGCTCTGCTTTCCCTAAGCCTACCTTCTTGCCAAAACCTGACAAAATATTTAAGCATAACATAACTTTTAAATTGTTTGTGGCATTTGGAGCTGAAACTCTAAGCAATAATTATGCTAATGAGAAATAAAGTATTTTCTTGGCAGCAGAACACTTTTCTGTTGGCATTGTCATTGACTTGTTTATTTGCTGCTTTCCTGTCATCACTGCTGGCTTCTGTTTGTATGTAGAAGTACCATTTACAGCTGTCCTTGAGAAAAGTGCTGCAGCTTCCAAAAATTGCTTTGCCTTTTTTTTTCTTATTTCAGTAGTAATAGCTTTTTGTCTTTTCAGGCCTTTGACAACTGCTCACCAGGTAGCTGTTTCCTGGGAAGGGTGATGTCTCTCTCACTAGTGTGACATTGCAGTGCAGCAGGGGAATAGGTGTGAGCAGCTGTCATTACAACTGATAGAAGAGATGAAATGCCTGTCCACAGAGGCCTCTGTATTGGCCTGAATGATCACATTCACATATCAGTTCTTAATAGCCTTAATGAGCGGGAGGAAATGGAGTACATTCAGGGGATCTACAAAGGCCAGAAAAGCCTGTTTTGGGAGCTGAGTTGTGAGGTGGAGGTATACTGGTGTACAGTGGCTGTGGCAGCAAATCATAGAATCATATAACTTGGAAAAGACCTTCCGGCTCATCAAGTCCAGTTATTAACCCAACTGTCCCCAAGGCTACCCCTAAACCCTGTTCCTAAGCTCCAAATCTACAGGACTTTTAAACACTTCCAGGGATGGTGATTCAGTTCCTTCCTGGGCAGCCTGTTCCAAGGCCTCATGACCCTTTCCATGAAGAAGTTTCTCCTTATGTCTAACCTAAACTTCTGCTGAAAATCGAGGACATTTCCTCTTGTCCAATCTAAACTTCCTCTGGAACAACGTGAGGCCGTTTCATCTTGTGTGGTCACTTGTTACTTGTGAGAAGAGACTCACCTTCACCTCATTACAACCTCCTTTCATGTAGTTGTAAACTAGCAAGAAGGCCTCTCCTCAGCCTCCTCTTCTTCAGACTAACCAGCCCCAGCTCCCTCAGCTGCTCCTCACGAGGATCCTTCACCAACTGTGGTGCTCTTTTTCTGACCTGTTCTACCACCTTGATGTCTTTCTTGTATTGAGGTGCCCAGTACTGAACCCAGTAGTCTAGGTGTGGCAAGGACCAGACCAGGGAAATCTTTACACTGAACACTTAAAGTACATGTCACGCTAATTTCCCAGTTTCCCCTGTCATATCTGTGGATAAATCACAGTGGGGATTTGGCTTTTCATAATGAGATGGGGCAAGTGACTCTGTCCAGTGACACAGTTACCCTGTGACACTCGTTTGAAATAATGTAAATAGAGAGTGAGATCTGTTTTCTTTTTTGTTTTTAATTGATACGAGTTCCTGAGATCAGGATCATATTTTAATGGAAAGTCTAATTGGCCGGTAATTGAGTTAAAAGTGAGACACTGCAAATGCTATTCATTAAAGCTTCAATTTAAAACTACTAATGCATGTGTGCCTTAGAAATGAGAAATAGAGACACAGAGTAATGTCTGCTGAATCTACTGTCCCTGTGTTACATCTCTAGCATGCAATAAATCACATTCTTTCTTCTTTTGGGGGATATTGCTCAAAAAACCTATTACTTACCAGATTGGTGAACCAACTGGTGTTGTGTTATATCTGCACTAAGCACAACAAGGAAAACTTGCCTCTCAGTTCATCAAAGCTGTGATGGGTTGGTTTGTTTTTTTTTTTGAATAAAGTCTTTATCTGATTTCCAAAAGTACAGAATCAGATGTAATTACAAAAGCCAAAGACTGACAAAAATAAACCCTGTTACTTGCTTCAGTTTTTATCAGAAGCAGCTTTCTCAGGGCTGGCACTCAGCAGGTCTTTTCTGAGAGCTGCCCTGCTGCACTATGAGCAATCACTGCTAACAATTCTGCCACCCACTGGGAGTTGACTAGATGATCTCCAGAGGTCTCTTCCAACCCCTAACCATGTTACAATTCTATGATTCACCCAAGCATGTCCTGTCCAATACTGACACAACCCCACTGCCTCTAATTCTGTAACTTGTTGAAGGATCAGACCATCCCAAGGAGCACTGTTGCAGGGAAAACAATGTCTTTGCTCAGATGTCTTTGCTTGGGGATATTGGTGGACAGTAAACTTGGCATGAATCAGCTATGTGCCCAGGTGGCCAAGAGGGCTAATGGCACCCTGGCCTGTATCAGGAATGGTATGGCCAGCAGGGAGAGGGAGGTTATCCTCCCCCTGTATTCAGCATTTCCTATTTCTCTGAGTTGGCTTTGGCCCTTTTTTTCCTTATTACTTTGTTCAGCAGTCATACCATGCAACACACCTGTCATGCTTCGCGTGTCAGAATTAAAACTGAGACTAAAGGAGGTCACCAGCTCCATAATGGAGCATTGTATGTGTGAAAGAGACAACATTCCCACAGAGACTGGGACGAATCACTGATTTATCCAAATCTTTCCCTTTATACTCAGGTGAGTAGAAAGGAAGGGAGGAGGTAAGAAATTGCTGTCTTATAAGTGTCTGTTGCCTGCTAACACTCAGCTCAGGTAATTGCTTACATCCCTGCCCAATGTTTGTAAAACTGGTTTGTCCTGAACTGCACTACAAATCCACCTAGCATTCATAATGAGCATGCAAATCTGCCTACATACATCATTTTCATCAGTAGTACCACACTTCAGAAACTCAGGTTTTGTTTTCAGCTACTTCCAACCAGCAGTTTTTGTGTTCAGCTGTAGGTTACTCAAGGGATTAGCCTCGTGGAGAACAGGTGTCTTCTATGGCAGCCTCTGAACCACAAAGGTGACTGAAAAACACACCGTCAGTGTTAGATCAGGATTTACACTGAATCATCATCCCTGGTTGTGTTTCAAAACCTTGTAGATCTGGACCTTAGGGACAGGATTTAGCGATGGGCTTGGGACAGTTGGGTTAATGATTGGACTTGATGATCTGTAAGGTCTTTCCCAAACTAGAAGATTCTATGTTTCAGTTATGTTCCTGGAAATATATTGCAGTTCCAAAACAGGGGAGTTACTATAGTTGCTATATGAGAAGTGAGGGCATTACATGGCTTTTAAAAAAGCAAAGAAGAAAACAGAGTTGTGGGACTCGGTATCCCAAGGTCTGAATTTTCGGTTTGCTGAGGATTGTGTTTGCTGCACTAGGGAGTATTCATTCAGGAGTTTGAGAATCAGTTTTCTGTAACAGTGTGATAAAGTTTTAAACATCTAGGAAGGACTGTGCTAGGTTCCTTGAATATATTAATAGCTATTGGTTTTATTAGCTGAGAAGAATGACAAGGAGGAGGCAGGTGGCAGTCACTGGACAAATAACCTTCCTAATGTGGAAACCACAAAGTAATTTAAAAGATGCTGGCTGCAGCAAGATTTTTTCAAGTGCTGCTGACTAGTTAGGAGGTAATTCAGACTTGGTTGGCTGAAGCTGCACTTGATTTGTGCAAGACAATGAAAGAGAAATAAAGCAAGGCACTATGAGCTGCTTTTTTTGTTTGCTTGGTTGTTTTCTTTAACCCAGAATCATCATGGTTAAGTCCACCAAGAGTTGTCTCCAGAGTAAAGAAAATGAATGGTGTCTACCTGCTCAGTGTATCCAGGACTAAGAATCTCTGGAATCAAAGTCAGGGCATCTACACAGGGGTCACTCCAGTCCTTGCTGACTGACTTCTGCCTGTACATGGGCCCACAAGGACAGAGCCAGCAGAACATCAGTCTTTGGGTGCCTGTCTGTTTTTCACATCCAATTTTTCCACATGTAAAGCTGCAAGATCTGGATGTTTGTGTCACCAGTGTTTAGACATCGGCACGCCTTCAATCTGTGCTTAATTTGGCTGCCTTTGCCTATTGTTTTTCTTTAGCTAGTTGAGTGTTCACCTTGTATTTTCTTCTTTTTTAAGACACCACATGTCCATTCAGGAATTTCCCTCCATCCCCCTTACACAACCTGGACAATACTCATACTGAAGTCTAGAAGTCTTCTGAAACTTTGGGACTTGTCAGAGAACTTAAATGTCTAGTTTGTAAGGTTACTGAATTTCTGCACATCGTAAACTGCTCAGTTGAAATCTGCCTCATAAGCAGAGCTCAGTAAAGATGGGTTTATTTCACAGAATATTTAGAAGATTCAAAATCTGTTTTTTCTTTTTTTCTTCCATCTCAAACAGTCCCCCAGTATTTTCAGTGTCCACAAAATGTTGAGGAATAAAGAATAACTTATTAAAAGTTTGCACATTAACAGATTAGTTTGCAAAGAACACAAACTGCACATGGAGAAGAATCTAATAAAAAGGGTAGAATACTTCCTTGTGACTTAGCCAAACCTGGTTGGGTTTTGATACTAATCTAGTTCAAATGAAGCATGCTATCCATGGTTCGTTTACTAATATGATTTTATATAATCTTGACAGCTTTAAATTATATTCAGGTACTTACAAATGCCTTTCACAGCATCTTAGCTCTTGATGTATGGTGACCCAATCCATTCCTTAGCAGCTGGATTTAGCCATGTCAGAAAACAACAAACTGCTGCAGAACTTTTACCACCACCACTGTTGAACTTTGACAATTAAAGGTCTGTCTCTTGTAATTTTTCCCCCTTTTCAGAAGTTCAAACTAAGCATATGTTATTTGACATCATCTCAGGCATTTCTGAGCCAAATGTGAGTTTTCTGGATACAGAAAAGCACAGGATCTTTACCAGAACACTCCATTTGAAATTGTAGCTGATCAAAAGTGATGTGATGTGAAGAAGTCGTACACAGTTATTGGTTTATCCTTCAAAGGAGGATATAATAATAAAGACATCTGCTGCTTTTATAAGTAGCACAATAGCCTCCAAAGGCATGCAGGCATAATTTGGACACATATGCACAAGGATCACACTTGTCAATTATTCTGAGCTGGATTTTCAGCCTTGCTAAAATGAGGACAGACTAGTTAGACTTGGACTCAAAAGAAGACACAGCTGAGAGGGGAGATAATAGAAGTCTATAATTATAACTGAAGTAAACAGGGAACAATCTACCAACTATGAGATTTAGAAGGCACCCCAATTAACAGGGAGCATGTTTAAAGCAAAGAGAAAGAAATATCTTTTCTCATAACATCTAATTGAATGGTGAAACTAACCCCTCATACAGTGGCAGAGGCCAAATGTACAAATTAATTAAAAAAGACATAAGACAAATTCATGCAACCATGAGTGTCCACCAGTGGTGAGGGAGCACGACTGTCTGGAAGCAACCTTTGGCTCAGACAGCCCCTAAAAAAGTCAGCTGCTGGGAAGGTACTACTCTGCATTTGCCCATCCCATGCATGTTATACTCTTACATAGGGACATATTGCTAGAGGCAGGGTGAACCTTTGGCTTTCTTATATCTTAATTATGGTCTTCACTGCGCTGCTGTAGGATGATTTCAGAGGCTGGTTATCATGAGCAACACGGGAATAGAATCCTAGAATCATTAAGGTTGACAGAGACCTCCAAGATCATCAAGTCCAAAGGCCACTAGAAATGCTGTGAGACATTCTGAGGTCCGTGAGATGCTGAGAAGTAACCAGAGGTGTCCATCACGCTCCTAGCAGTGCAGCTACTCTGAGTCCAATTCCAGGGTGCCAAATTCATGGCCCCAGCTGGGTCTGAGTACTGGCATAATGCTGCACAGCAAAGTCTTGAATTCAAGCATCAAACACGACAGGAGCATTACCTCAAGAGCATCTTCCTGCCACAAGCAGGATGGGGTCTGTGGCTCAGCCAGCGCAGCAGAGTCAGAAGGAAAACCACATCTTCACTTGGCCCCCTCAAGATGCTTGTGATAGTAAAAGACTGTATAGGCAGAAGGCAAACTATAGAATTGATCTCTTGGTGGAGAATAATTCCACCATTTGGAACACTGCAGCTAGTGTCTCAGTCCTTCCTTTGCAAACTCTTCACAGTTTTCTGCTCCTCCAAATTTCAGCATGTCATGAACTGGAAACAGAAAGGCAAGGTGCTTGGCAAATATAACACGTTGCTTCTCACCCACGGGGAGGAAATGGGGACCATGTAACCACTGTTACTGCTTTGTACCTTCTGCTACTGAAATCTCCCGCCCGCCTGCCCCAGCGACAAGAAGCATACCCACAAGGCAGTCCTTCATTCAGTACCAAGAAAGTTGTGAGAGTATCAAGATGACCTCACATTAAAATGAAATGTTTTGTTAGAGGAATTCAAGGATCTCTCTACACAAAGCAAAAGCCTAGTTTGGATACAAAATGTTAAGAAAGAACAAATTCTTCTAAGCCATGGAAATCACTGAGGAACTGAAATGGCACAAATTCCAAATATGAGACACATCACCTCACCAAAGGGATGGAAAGTGTCCTTTTGGGAGCTTACAAATCAGGGAGGGGAGAGACATGAAAGACACAATCAGAGTCAGTATTCTTTCTTTCTGAATGAGATTTGCCAAGAAGGAAAAAGGCCAACAGAAAAAGGTAAAGCAATAATACAGTTGTCTTCTATCATGGTTCTTTCAAAAATGATTTCAGATTGCGATTTGCCTGGAGTTGTTTCTCAAACAGTCCCTTGGTTTCCTGTGTGCTGTTCCAGGTTGAATGAAAGACACAGTTGATGCTGGTAAACTAAGCTTCCTCTGCTGCCAATGTGCCAGCTCATGCTCTCTGCCATCAGCAGAGAAGCCAAATTGTCCTTCTGGGGAAATATTCACTTCCAGGCAACTCAGCTGCTTGGAGCGTCAGCACAATAATACCAGGCCAAAAAAGGAGTGCAAAAAGAAATAATCTCTTCTGTAGCACCTACAAAGCCAAAACAAAGCGATCACAATGATATCATCTTCCACCTAGCTGACATCTGTGTGAGGAAATTGTGCAAAGGGGGATTCACTTGCTAATGCTACAGCTTTTCTATACTAAAAAGTGTATTTTCTGACCCGGAGTCATTCTATCAATAGGCAGTTTGTAAGTGATACAAGTTTCTGCGTGGCAATCCAGATTATCCTCCACCTACTAGCAAAAATATTTCAGAGAAGTGGGTTGTGCTGACTCTTCCCACCTTCTGCCATTTGCTTGCGGAGCTTGCCCAAGTCAGATGGGAAATGAAGCTTCTCTGCAGGAGCAAACACAGCAGGTGAAGGCACAGAACCACACACTGCTGTGGAGACTTGGTATGATCCCAGCCTCAGTTGCACATTCAGGCTCTCTGACAGAGCTTTGCCCATGTAGTGAGGGTGAAACAACAAGGTATACTGTTAAGCCTTCTTAAATCATAGAATCATCTATGTTCAAGACCTCTGAGTTCAACTGTTAACCCAACTGTCCAAAGGCCAACTGTCCCTAAGCTCCAGATCTACACGACTTTGAAACACATCCAGGGACGGTGATTCAACCCCCTCCCTGGGCAGCCTGTTCCAAGGCCTCCAGATGCTTTCCATGAAGAAGTTTCTTCTTATGTCTAACCTAAACTTCCTCTGCTGAAAATCGAGGACATTTCTTCTCGTCCTATCACTTGTTCCTTGTGAGAAGAGACCCATCACCCACCTCTCTACAACCTTTATTCAGGTAGTTGCAGACAGAAATAAGGTCTCCCCTTAGCCTCATTCCTTTAGACTAAACAACCACTCCTCTCAAGGCTTCTTCTCCAAACCCTTTACCAACCTTGTTGCCCTTCTCTGGACCCGTTCCAGCCCCTCAGTGTCTCTCTTGTATTGAGGTGCCCAAAAACAAATCCAGTACTTGATGTGTGGTGTCACCACTGCCCAGTACTGGGTGATAATCACTTCCTTCCTCTTGCTGGCCATGCTATTTCTGACAAAAGCCAGGATGCCATTGGCCTTCTTGGCCACCTGTGCTCACTGCTGGCTCATACTTAGCTGGCGATCAGCCAACACTCCCAGGTCTCTTGTTGCCAAGCATCTTTCTAGCCATCCTCCCCCAGGCTGATAATGCTGCATTGGTTGCTGTGTCCCAAGTGAAAACTCTTTGATTTTAATTTTTAGCTAAAACAGACAGGTTTTGTATGAAATTACTTGAGATGCCAATGCATTTCATTCCCTTTTATTTATTCCCTTGTAGAAGGCAGTAACTTCCCAGTGAAGGGCAGTTGACTACAGAGGGGGAGTGGAGAGAAAACACAGGGTTGAAGCACAGCAGTGTCTGCATGTTGGCCATGTACCAGCGCCTGGTTGTGGCTGTCTGCGTCTGCACCTGAGCAACTGTGCTAGTGACAGAGATGAATCATCAGGCTGGTTTTCTGCTGAAAAAGATGTTCTTTCCCTTTTGTTGTGTCTTGTTGAGACACCATTTCATTTCATCAAGGAGTATGAAAAAACTGTTTTGGAGCCTACAGCATCAAGTGAGGGAGGAAAAAAATGCCCCTGGCCACAAAGCCCTAATTAAAACTCTACACAGCTACAGGAAGAGAAAACTGTGTTTTAATCTTCATGGTGTTAGTGCAAAAGGCTTTATGCTGGTGATCGAGGCTTTCTGGCTGCTCCTTGCTGAGCAGAGATGCAGAGAGCTGGGACTGGTATTGATCATGCAGCAGTACTCGCATTCTCTGCTAGCCTGCTGGGCAGGAGTTGTTTTCCAACACATACACACACCATATACAATGTGCTCCTGTGGTTCTTGAAGGCTGGAGCACTTCATCACTAAAGCCTTATTTCATAACAAAGTCAGATACATGATAAGAAAAGTCAGGCTGACAGCACCTATCTGGCTGTGGGGCTGACCCAAAAAGGAGGTCCTTCTCAACTACTAGAAGAAGGCCAAAGGACAGGGAAGCTGCTATATGAGGAAAGGCTGAAAGAAGTGGGTTTGTTCAGCCTGGAGAAGAGAAAGCTTAGGGCAGACACCTTACCACTATGATCCAGTATTACAAGGAATCACATAGAAAAGACAAAAAAACAAGGGGTAATGGACAGGTTACTCCTGGGGAGATTCTGAATCGACAAAAGAGAAAAATGTTTCACAATGAGAACAATCAGCCACTGGAATAATCTCCCCAGGGAAGTGGTGGATTCCCCAACACTCTCTACTTAAGATTCAGCTGACAGAGTGCTGGGCCACCTTGTGTGGGGGATACTTCTGCTGAGAAAGGTTGGACCAGATGATCCTTGAGTTCCCTTCCAATCTGATATCCTAGAATCCTTTGATTCTATGAGCACAGATAAGTTTAGTGGTTACCTCAACACATTTTTCTTGACTCCCTTCACAAGCAGATCCTTGATCTGCATTCAGACTTGGCTAATGCAGTGGACTATAGAAGTCCTTCCAAAAGCATGATGTTGTAACGTTAGTGGACTGCTACTCTTACAATATAGCACTGACATACCGCATTACAGGGAGAAAACTCATCACAAATATGATAAGTTATGTTCTTGCCCAGGAAACCATTCAGACTGGAGAACTCTGTCACACATTTTCTGCATAAGTTGGCTGCAGAAAGCAGGATAAAAGGGTAAAACCCATGTCACGCATCACTTGGCAAATTCAGAAGCACTTTGATCTAAGTCAGAGGGTAACAGCACAAACCCATAGTTCCAGTTTATTGTGGTTTATACGCTCCAAAGGCTTTTTTAATAGCACAATCTATCTGAACTTTACTTAGCCAGCAACACTAGGTGAGAACTGGTAATATATTTCAGTCTGCAAACTCATGTCCTGGTCTGTCAACATGCCTGACCCACCTGAAGCGTGAGGTCCTCTAGTCAGGGAAAGATGTTGAGAATAAACAGGAATAAATGGTCTCATAAAACAGCAGAGGCTTGATGGCCCAGTATTTTTAGGAGCAGTCAAAGGAAAACAGGCATACAATGTTTATTCTACAAGCTAACAGCAGCTAATATTGCCAAGGCAATGACAGTCCCAGACGTGATTGTTTGCTGCTACTGCTGCGAGTGGAGTGCAGAATCTAGAGCTTCTTGCACTGGAGATTTACAAGCAGGAGCCATGGCTGCCTTCTGCCTTGAGAGGGGCTAGCTTGCAGTGGAAGAAATAAGGAGAGCACAAGAGAGAGACACAAAAAAAGGTGAAATAAGTGAGTAGCTGAGCTAAGCTTATGACACTTCAGTGAGAATAATCCTTTCTTAGACCGCAAAAACATTTAGGGAGGAAGTGTTGCAATAAACCCCAGAGAGACACAGATGAGAGGCTGTAAATTCACTTCCGAATGTTTGAAAGGTTGTTAAGTGGACTAATATTAAGTGAGATTATAAATACAATGGCATGCAATATAGCTTTTAAGTTACCAAAGAAGCATTATACGAATTGACAGTGGTGCTCTGTAGCTGTGGGACTTCAATAAATTTATGAGTTTATTACTGAATTTCATTTATTACCATCATAGGGAATGCTTACGCATGAGAACATTACATGAACTGAGATAATTGATCACCGAGGGAAATGTCTAAATGCGTTTAAAGGAAACTTTCAAATACCAATTTTAAATGAACAAGTTAAAAACCATGTTACAATCTATTCAGGGAATATTGCTATTAGCAGGACACAGGCAAGCCCCTCAGGCAAGAAATGTTCCTGTTACAAGATACTTGATCTTGACTGCAGAAGAAAATTTTTAAGTCAGCCTTCCTTGTACAGATCCTCTCGACACCTGTGAGCAGGTATAACACCGCACAGCACACTTGAGCACTGGAGGTCTAAGTATCATCAGGAGCTCAGGTCGCCCATGTGCCCTAGTTGCAGCTTCACATAACAAAGTTGCTGCTGTGCCCTACATCAAAGGGCAAAACATTGAGGGTTTCTTCAACATGGGTGTTACTCTGCTTTCCCCATGGAGATGTGATACAAAAAGATGGCAACATGAGGGATTTCTGCTCTCAGGCTGACCTGGGAAGATCTTGGAGGAGGTCTGCTCCCTGCAAGGCTCTGAGTTACCTGGCAACCTGCTGTAGAGTCACTGATGTCTGCAGCTGAATCCCAGGAATGGTACAAGAAGGAAGCAGGGAGTGGAGGAAGGAAAAGGTGTCAGCAAAAGTGGTAAAAGGTACAGAAGAGGAAAACTGGGCAGAATATTAGAAAAACAGCAAAAGGAAGAGTTCTTATATGTGGAAAGGAGGGGAACAGAGATTGAGAAATTAATCAAAGAGAAAATACACCTGAGGAATGGGTGAAGGACAGTAAAAATGAAGGAACAGAGAGATGAAAGGAAGGTTGGAAGCTGGGCTTGCAGGCTGAATTACAGTATTATTGAGTTCAAGTGTCAGATCCCAGTGAAAAGAAATTAGTTCTTTCTTACGTTTAAATATGATTTTTGATGGATTTTATGGATTTCCCCAGCAGCTCAAAGAGCTGCTGCTGCAGTGCAGTTGCAATTGTACCAGAGCAGCCAATGTCAAAACACACATGAAAAACGAAAGGGAGATAAGATTAAAAGGCTGCAGGATATCCAGGCAAGACTGTGAATTGCATTTTGGTCAAAATAGCCTTTGGCTACAGCCCTGAGCAAGTCAGAAAGAAATCCTGTGGCTTGCAGCCACATAACTCAGCTGAGACCTAAGTGACACCAGTTCAGGACCTCCTTGTCTCTCTTTCCCTCACCTTTCCTTTCTTCTCTATGATTTCACCTAACTTTCCAACTTCCAAACCCTAAACATTGCCCTTATCACTAATTCACTCCTAGGTCTAAGTGTCTTAATTTGTCTGGCCTTTCACTCAGGCGATTTTACTTGAAAGTTTTTTGTACATAACTAATCAGTGCCAGTGAGTGCTTGTTAAATTAATTTGTTGGAAGGTCTTCAGCAAATGAAACTGTTAAATGATGCGATCATTTTCCACAGAACAGGGCCGTAACAGGTAATCACATCCAGGAGCAGTGATGACTTTTACTGCAGCAGAAGTGCAGTTAAAACTCTGAAGAAAGCATCTGGTGGATCAACAGAATATTAAATACAACCAAATAATGCAAAGTCCAGAGGCATCTCCCATGCAGCTTTGATGGGGATTTATTGAACTATTGTGTTCATTTACTGAAGGCAGCTGGTGACCTTTAGAGCTTCTCAGCCACATGAGTCAGCACGTGTCTTGGCTTGGAACCAGCTGGGAGCCAAAATCAAAAGCATCTTCCTGCATGAGAGCATCAGCAAAGAGCGAGCAGGGAGAAACTCAGTCTGTTCAAGCCTCACAAGCAGGCATGGACTTATACTCATGCTTGGCCAGACATTTCCAGCTGTGGAAGAATGCATCTAATTGGCCCCACATCATCATGATGCAAACAGAGGTCATCTCCACTAAGCCACTAGGCAAACTAGAGTTTGCCTTTCCATTATCTTTTCATCTTTGTACCTTCCCCTGCCCCTTCCTAGCCATTAGTCCATAAATAAAATACCTTAAGCATCTGTCATTTGCCAACTCATGGTGTTGGGTTCATGGTTGGACATGGAGGTCTCTTCCAACCTTGATGATTCTATGATTCCGTGACTCATATTTGTGAAGAGTTGCAAGTCAGCAAAGTGACGTCCTAGTGCCACAGCATGGGCTGAGGTTGCTGTGTGCACTGGATCTATTTCCATTATGTGCCTTTAAAGTGCAGATATTAACTTCATGAGTCACCCTGAGCCTCTTTTGAACAAAGGCTGGGCAGCTCAATGAACCAATGAGTTTCTAATGAAACTGCTTTAACAGAAAAAATGCCGTGGGCACACTGATGGCATTTTTCCTCTTATTTCCACGTACCTGTTGGGGAATTGAGGTCTAGGGCAAATAAAGTCAGAAGAATAAACCCTGGCTAGAGAGATACTAAGTTCAGCTCTACTGTTGGAAGTGATTTCTTGTTTTCTGGCTTCAAAATTGAAAAGCAGGCATGTGATGTCTCGTGTCCCATCCCTTTGATGGGGTTTTTCAGCACAAAAAGTTGAGTCATGGCTGGAGTACTATGAATCATAGAGATGTTCCTAAGGTGGCACCTAGGAGGCTCAAAGGACAGATGTAGCAATGCTTATAGTTCCTGTTACCTATTTGTCTCCCCAGTCCTGTGCTTTCCCACAGTGGCATCCCTTATTGCTCTCTCCTGTTAGGATGCAGGGGTGGACCAGTGCCATTGTGAAGATGAAAGAACAGAGTGGCTCCATCCAATTCTCAGTTAGATTCTTAGAGCACTTGGTTCTACTCCCACTAGAAACCCAGTACCTATTATTTGCACTCATTTTGTCTGAAAGCATTTCTAACCTGTACCCTTGTACCCTCTTCCTCATGTCTTGAAGCAGTAATAATCCCTTCTTGCCTCTGAAACTTTTGCCTCTGTTAGACGGAAATCCTGTTTTTAGAATACACACATGAGCTCTTGGGAACTTAAGCCCTTTAGAAATCATAGACCAGCTTTTATGAACTGATAGCTTGTGGGACTATGTGGTGGCAACCTCCTTTTGTATCTCAGCATCAAAGGAAGGATTTGCCCTGAGATTTCATTTGAAGCTCTATAAATACTTCATATTTTCATATTAAAATGTAAATTCTTGTGTGTTTCCAAACTGAAATGCAGCCTCCTTTCTCAAAGGGACTGCAAGGGCTATGGTATGCTACACAGAGTACAAAAAAATCACAGATGATGCAAAACCCCTGGATACAGAAAGAAGAGCATTCTTCTACTACAGGTCAGACTTCAAGGTCACAATCAACAGATCCTTTTCCAGGAAGCATCTTGTATGGAAAACTTTTGTTGCATCAAAGAGAATCCCTGGACTGCTGTAGGTGACTCTTGCTATCCACCCTGTTTTCATCCAATCTAAATAAATCTGAAGAGATGATCAGAAAAATAAATTCTGAGAAGCACAGGCAGCTCCAGGACTAAAATGATTGATGTACCTTGCAGTGAAGGACACTTGAGAGCAAGGCTGAATGAGCTCTGGGTATAGCTGTAAGTCCTGTAATGAGTCATCCAATATGAAATCTTTTTGTTGTAGTTAAATAAATTGCATAGGAAATAAGACATTAGTTCAGTGCTTTCAGCATGGATTAGATCTGAAACAAAAGCGGAAGGATTCTGCTCATAAAAAGGCATTTCCCTATACAGCTCTGAGTATGAATCTGAACTGCAGAGGAGCAGCACTGAAGAGTCAGTTAACAACAACCTCAGCAGGAACCAGGGGAGCTACTGCCTCACCCAGGAAAAAGTCTTTTTCTTTAGGAGCTTTGTGGAGAGTGTGGCAGAAATACAGACTTAGGATCCTATCAAACCTTTCCGTGCTTGGCCTCACTACCTCCCACTGAACAGTCTGCCAGAAAGCAAGCCCAAGGTAAAGGGGCAGCAGCCACTATGAACTGACCTCCCCCTCAAAAAAGAAGATTAAATAGAATAGTATCACTTTCTATGGAGCCTGGTGTTAACAGGGAAATCTCAGCTGAAGACTCCCACAGCTTCTCCAGAGAGGGATGTTTAAATTCTATGGAAGAAATTGGACTTGTCTGACTCTAAGGGAGGGTCTGAAATTTCTTTCTATGGGAAAACTTGGAACTGAAAGGATCAGCTTGAAGGAAGCCAGTGTTGCCTCAGAGCAGCTCACTCAGGCAGGTGTTGCACAGGCTGCTTGTGTCTCCCAACACCTACAAGTGGAAACGGTGCCATTTCATTCAGGGCATTTAGAATCAAACTTATATGAGCCTAGAAAACACTTTGATCTCCTTGATCAGTTCCCTGTCAAAGTGAAGAAGAGTAAATCCGCACGTTTGAGCAGTGCCATGATAGTGCAGTTATAAAAGACACACTATGATAATGTCTACAGTAACGGGTTGATATTTGGGAGGATGCCTGCTCCTCTCAGTCTTCATCTCAAACATTGAAAACTTGAATTGTGCCTTAATTCAGCCCTGGCAGCGTCTAACTACTCTTGTGCAGTTCAGGAGACCAAAATTTCACGGGCAGGACAGTTTGTATTACTAACCCGTGAGCATATCAAGACCTTGAAAAGCAAGGGGTAATAAGGAGAAAGGAAGGAAACAAAAAAGAATTCTCATAAGAAAACCTTTTTTACTGGGGCCACGGGTGCATTTTAAACTGTGGCTAAATTTTAGTGCTTGTGTTTTAGAACAGGCTCTATGTGAGTACATTTCTCCAATACCTTTTCTTGACAACTTTAGATTTATAGAATCTTTTGTCACTCATTGTCAAAGCACGAAGCGCAGTGACACTACATAGTCTAAAATAACAGTCTATTTGCTGGCATCGGAACACCGTATTTTTGTTAATGAGGTATCTGCCACACATTAAAATGCACTTGAAGGAGTCTGTGACCATGACTTCTTAATTCTTTGCTGAAAGGTTGGTAGAGCTGAATGACCGAAATGAACAATAATACTTGGTTGTTTTGTAAATGATTAAAATGCAGGAGTGTGAGGGAAGAAATAGCAGAAAGAGCTATTCATGTTCACTTAAATTGGAAGAAATACCTCAGAAAATGCACCATATGGTTTGAGAAGCAGCATTTAATGGAAGATGATTACCAGTGATATTCAAAGACATCTCAGATAATGCCATTTATTATAATCTAATGTTTTTTACTGTATGTAGCACTTTATCATATTATCCCCATTTTTTGCCTTGAGATTAAGCCTTGACATGTTCTGTGCTGTACATCCCTACAGCAACTAAGACCTCAAAAACTACTTTGGCTTCTATTTTTGATAGAGAAATAATGAAATCCACTGAAAAATAAAAACAATGTAGGTACTTCACAGAGCTAGAGAACAAGTAGAGTGTTGTTCCTGACCCTTCCTATTTCAAAGAACATCAGGCAGATTTTAGAATAATTACCAGTCAATACAAAATGATGTTGAATTCCACACCCAACTTTGTTATGAACTGTAGGCTTGAAAGGCTATGAAATTGCTGCAATTACCATCTCCCACAAGGGACTCATTCAAACAAATTACAGTAGATAAGCTGAACAATATAGGGGAAAAATTCACAGCAAACCATTGCTAGGTTTGTAGGACTGAAATATTACTTCTAATGGAACAGGTGGGGAAACATGCTGAGCTTCCAAAATGGAGCGTTTGTGATGCAGACGTTGCCAGAGATACCACAACGGAAAGATATGATCTACAAATGTTAATCTTTTTCCATCAGGAACTGTGCACAATCAGTGACCAAACACCTTTATCCACAACGATGGCACTCGTGCTATTCAAGGTTTGGGTGTATTGCATTTTAAACATTTCAAGGAACAAATCTATATAGAAAGTTCTTATCCTCTCCTGAAAATCTTGGCATAGGGTTAAATTAGAATGGCCACACCTGAAACATTAAGTAAGAAGGAAAGGAAGGACACATGGTTGGGCTGCACTGAACCTCAGACACTCCTGTGTGATAACTAGCTCCCAAGAGTGCGTTGCTCTGAAGGGAAAAGATAGTTCAAAACCGAATTTGGATTCTGATATGAAGATTCGCACAGTCTGAAAGAGTGTAGTAAAAAAGCCAGATGAGGACAGAAATAACACCTGAAAGGTCAAAAGAAGAACTTGCTTTTGAAATACAACCAGACAGCTTAAGTCTCAAGATAATAATGGACTGATCTCTGTTCTATAACTAGGACTAAATGAAACTAGAAATAGGGTGAAGAATGTTTATTAAATAAACAAATAAAACCCAAAGAGATCTCCAAATGAATGATAGCAAGAAAACGTTTTATCTAGAAAATCTTTTCTAATAAATTAGAAAAAGGTGTAGCAAAAGCTAAGGGGAACAATTCCTCTGCAGTCCACTTGAAGAATGGCTGCAAAGATGAATGAAAACATTTCCAAAAGCACAACGCACACAACACATAGCAAAACAGCGGAAGACTTCCAAGGAGAAGATTTATGATGCCATGAAAAGAACAGAACAGAAAAGGCTGTGAGGACTATCAAAAAGCAGCCCCTTTTACTTGTAAAACCCAGGCACATTTACTGCTTCTGTGATCTGAACTGCAAGGGCCTGGTGCTTAATGCTGACCAGAGAATTTTACCCCTGACTTTACAATGAGATTAAATCATTGTAAAGAACACACTTAAAAAATACAACAAAACAAGTTACTGGATTTCAAATGCTGGTCACCAGCAGTGAGAACCTTTCTTGAGAGAACATAAGTTCCTCTTACTAAGTTGACCGGAATGAAAAATACTGCCAGGCTCAATATTGCCAGGCAAAAATATTGCCTGCTTTGTGCAGGATAATAAATCTTAGCTACACAACAATTCAGATATAAAGGGCAAAATGGAGTTATCTGTGTGGATGGTTGAAGCAGAGCACAACTGCAAGCCAAGGCCTCTCACTGAGGTACCAAGAACATTTTGGAACCCCTGCTTTGTACTGAAAAAGTGATTTTAATATTCTCTACCTATTATAGCTCTATTGTAACTCTGCCATTTACTACAGAGGCAAGTGTTGGCATCAGGGAGGATTGCCCTGTTCCTGCCATCCAGCTCCCTATTAATATTTTCCATGAGAGATATCTGGTTCAGCCTGGATCACTTGTACATGGCAGCAATTAGTGTTCTCTTAAACTGGCAATAGCTGCCCCATACTCTGAATGGTTTGTAGTTTGACGGTGAGACCTCAAACTCTCTATCTAGAGGTGAAAGCATTGCAGAATTCACTCTAGGACTTCCTAAGATTTGGATCTGAAAGTGGATGCACTTTTGACCGTATGTCACTGACTGAAGACTAAAGTGGAGGATTTCATGCATCCATAAGCTCTAGTACTGTCAAACCGGTACCTCTCGTCAGCACAGTGTATATTCTAGGGAAAAAATTGTTATGCAGCAGTTCACAATAGCTCTAAACAGACCTGAAATCAAGTTCCCTAAAATCTGGATACCTCCAGCTAAGTCTTTCACTACCTCTTTTCTGGTTATGGTGGACACTTTATTTCACAAGTGTGAAATCAGGTTAGGAAAAAGGTGAGGCAATTGTACAGCTGAATAATGACTAGAACTAGAAGTGACCCTTAGCGGAGAGAAACAAAAGCAAATTAAGAGAAAATGAAGAAAGTGACAGAAGTCTCTACCAGTGACATTTATTTGGCAACTTGTTCACTCTGGGATGAAATAGAACACAGAGTGAGGACAGTTCTTCTTGCTTGAACAACTCTTCTTACCAATATTTGTTTGATGGCGACTGCGGGAAAGGATGTGCCCCCACCATTCCTGAAGTTATTAACAGATTCCCAGTGAGCAATAGGATTAAGAGGTTTTTTAAATGTAAAGTAAATGCCACAAAGCAGAGGAAATGAAGTGCTGGAGGAAAAAATGCCCACACCGTACTTTTAAAAGTTATAACCACTAAGAGCATCCTGAGCCAGTGCTTTCAGGTTCACCCAAGTTGATTAGGGCCTTTAGAAAAATTACACTAGCATGGCAAAATTAAAATTTTCTATAGTTTATACCTTGATTTATGCAACCTTGTTATAGCTCACATAAAATTATTAAAGTACACCGAGTACTGTGACCATCCAATGTCACTGAGATTCGTGAGCACCATTGCAACAGTGAATGTGAAGTTACTCACAAGTCACTGCAAAGAATGTGACTGAGAGCAAAAGATAAGCAGAAAGGTGCTGGGGTGGAGTAAGCATCACTGAAGCTGTAATGGGATCAGAAAATGGGGGGGAAAAAGGTTAAATTTGGTATGTTATTGGAAAGAAGTAAACTCATTTCTCTCTAACCTTTTGTGAAGCAATTTTCATTACATTACTAAGAATCTGCTTGGTGTCATGTTTATTGAACATCCTTTCTACTTTGTATACTGCACTGTCATCACTGGGTCAGGGAGAAGGCAGTGTGGTTTCTTCTGCTTAGTAGGACCTCTATAGAGGTAGAAAATCTCTACAGATCTGCAGACATAGATTAACATTGTATAAGAGAAGGCAGATAGATCTGCCTTAATTTGTCTCTTGGGAAATACAATTCCTATGTCTAAATTCCTAAATACTTAATTGGTTAGGACAAATCCTTCTCCTCATGCATCAAAAAGCCTCGAGAGAGTAATAACTCTCTTCTCTAGCCTGAGAGTTTTGAGCTACAGGTATTTTATTTGATTATAGAAATTTTAAATAGCCTGAGCTAATCAAATTTAAACAGCAAAAGAAATTACTAGCACTCTGAACATTACAAGACACATGACTATAAGCCAACAAAATGAAGACACTCGCTAAACAACTGTCTTGTGAATATTATCTTAAATGTTTTCCCCTTAGGAATGTTGCTGAGCTTGATTCAATTTATTAATACGGGTTATTAGATGGAATTTCAATTATAAAAATATAGTCATACAATGAAGCAAGCAAGCAGGATCTTTTTCTAGGTGAGGCTTTGCGGATTTATTACACATTAGGTTTAGGAAAAGCTGTTGCCATACCTGTGTGTGCAGGCAACGTAATGCAGTACAGGGGGCTTTCTGTCAGTGCTAAGCAGGCCGCCCAGGGACTTGGCAAATCACCCTAACAGGATTATTTCCATCAGTTTTAAGAGCTGAAACGTAGTCTTTGGTGCATTTATTACCTCATTCAAAGCTCACTGAGCACATTAAACCTAATTAGTCTGCAGAGTAAGACTGAGAAATGCAAGCAAATCTGTCACAGGCTCCACATGGTAGTTTTCAACAATCCTGCATCGTGGCCCTTGACTTCAGTCTTTTACAGAAGTTTTCTCTGTATGTTTTACTCCTTTCTCTGAATATTTCCTTCTATTCCCTGTGGCTGAATACTCCTGCAACATTTTGTACTTCTTGGATGGAAGAGGCCCACCAGAAAAAGTCAGCAACCCACTGTGGTTTGATTCCTTTTCCACACATTCAGAACTGTCATGGTTGTCACTATCACCTTGCCAATTCTCTGAACTACCCAAGTCTCTTCTTCCTCAAACACTGCTTAAAAACTGGAGCGTGTGAGTCACCCTGCCTCTCTAACCTGTGTGCTGAGGCACACCGAGGAGATTTCATTAGAATTCTCTGCAGGCTGGAATAGATTATAATAAGATTACTGTCACCAGCAGAGGGAAAACTGCAAAGGTAGATAAGAAATTCTGGAGGTATAAGGGATGCTAGAAGCAAAAGAATCATTCAAAATAAACAATCTAATCAAATCCCCCTAGGACACTGTTGGCAGCAAAGCTGAGAAATGGCTGAAGAACTGCATGGTAGAAGCCTTCCACATTCTCTAGAAGACCTAGTGGAAAAGAATTTGCAGATCTGCATGAAATTACAAAGGAAGCTTAGATTAACTGCTTATATCAAACTTCTGTAACTCTTAAAGTAAATTACAATAACCTCCAAACACACACAGCACCATGACTTTTAAAATACAGCTGTGCTAACCTGCTGCTTAAAGCTACTGAAAGATCCTACAGCTGGATCCCAAACTTTGCACAGGTGTCATGAACCAGGAAACTGCAAAAGAAGGCTAAGAGGCAGCATCATTTCTAGCTCTGTTGCTCAGAGTCTTCTTGATAAGCTGTGACAAAACCACCTGATTTCTACCCCAGGTCAACCCATAACATTTACATCCCTTTGTAAAGTTTCCAAGTGATGCCAACAGGTCAAGGGAGGCAATTCTCCCCCTCCACTCTTGGGAAACCTCACCTAGAATCTTCAATCCAGTCCTGCAGCGTCCAATATAAGAACAGGAAAAATGTGGAGTGAATCCAGAGGAGGCAACAAGGATGATCAAAAGGCTGGAGTACATCTGCTATGAAGATAGTCTGAGGGAATTGGGGCTGCTCAGCCTGGAGGAGAGAAGGTTCCAAGGGGAAATCTATAGCAGCCTTCCAGT
>VZRI01013043.1:96727-111144 GCA_013397515.1 Upupa epops
ATTTCTGCCTGGGGGGGGGGGACGACGACGACTAGATGAGGTCCCTTCCTACCTAAACCATTCTGTGAGACTATGACTGAGCTAACACCACATGACAGAACAACAACAATGAATGAAACATTTCCAGAGCTAAGCTCTTTCCCAGGTAAAAACAGAAGAGCAAGAAAACTTTGTTTCATCCATCCTTTTCCTTTAGGATGGCAGACTCAAAAGGAACATAGATACCCTTTGTGCTTCATTTGCTGATGGGGCAATGATGTGAGCCTGTGACTTTAGTTCCAACATGCAATGTATTATAAATAATGTGTTTATTTGAGGTTCCTTCCAAACAAAACATGTATACCACTCATCTCTTCCAACCTCCTCTCTCTGTAAATAAGTGAAATTTGTCAAACCTGGGAAAGTAAGGAACCCTCTACTTGTAGAAAGTTCTTATCCTGAGTGGCAAAGACCAGGACATCTACAGACATACACAGAAGCATTAGAGATTCGAAGGGACTTTGAAAGATCATCTAGTCCAATCCCCCTGCCACAGCAGGATCGCCTAGACCAAGTCTCACAGGAACACAGCCAGGTGGGTCTGGAACATCTCCAGAGAAGGAGACTCCACAACCCCCCTGGGCAGCCTGTTCCAGTGCTCCAGTACCCTCACTAGGAAGAAGTTCCTGCTAATATTTATATGGAACCTCNGTTCTGCTTCCTTCATCATCTTCCTTGCTCTATGCTAGACACTTAGTGGTTTCACTCAGGATGCCAATACAATGTCTACTTCCATAACGAAACACTCTCTCTAGTTACTAGTTATAAATTCTATAAATATTCTTACAACTAGCAGTTCCCTGTCTTGTATTTTTTAATAAAAAAGCCCAATCCTGTCAAGCAGACAATTCATACAGATCTGTCCTACCTGCACAGTACCTTCATCTTCTGTGCACCACCTCAAGATGGGGTTTAGTGCCAAACTAACAAAAAAAATAAGAACCTTCCTTCCAAATGTTTTACTCCACAACTAACCTATTTCATTCATTAATACATTCATCGTCGCCCTCTAATCTTTATAAATTTCCTTAGACACATTTGAACTCTGTTAAAAGAGAATTCACAGCTTACACTGCACTTTAATTGAAAAAGAAATGCTTGATGATGTTCATTTTTTTGTAGTTGCAGCTCAAACAGAGATTTTTCCCAAACACAGCCATGCGCGCACATGCTGTGTGAATACTTGGACCTCTGGCTGAGATTTGGTTTCTAAGTGAAGATGAAGAACAGAAACATTTGCAGGGTACAAATGTAGCTTACATAAGTGTTCACTTTCATATGTATATCTGGCTTTTAAAACCTTATTCAGCCAGTGAGTGTGCTCAAGTGAACTTCTGTACCTGTGGTGAATGGTTTTCAAGAACCTGCTTCAATAATTACAGGATTAATGCCTTGAACTACAATTTGCCCTCTCCAAGTCATTGCTGACTCAGTTACAGTTGTGGTTGACCTGTTTTAACATTAGTTTAAGAAAGAGACCCGATAAGGACCTAAGCATTGAGGTAGCTCTTAACCTACAATGCAATTATGAACTCTCTCTATCCCCTTCCTGCAAAACACTCGATGTCGGATCCTCTAGTAACAAGAGATTGCAGTGGTATTGGATGCATCCATATGGAAATTGCAGCACATAATTCTATCTGCATGCCTGTTCAGTCCTTGATCTCTCCTAGGATTTTCATGGATCTTAGGAAGACCTCTAAGAGGTTCAGTGTTCTTGTTCTTCCATCACAGACTCAGGGAAAATGGATCTTAAAGAGGAAATCACCTTGCCTATCACCTTACTACCAGGTGAGATTAGCTGTGCACAAGACATTCCTGACAGAGCGGCATTTCATTTGAAACGACAAGTGATGGGGAGCCCACACTGAGGCAGAACTCCAGTTCCACAGTCTTTACTATCAAAGAAATCTTCCCAATGATCAACATATTCCTCTTGTATTCTACCTCCACAGTGAACCCACAGAAAAGCCTGTCTCTCTTTTCTATCCAGACATCCTCTAAGTGTTTGACAACTTTTTCCACACATGTCACCTACCTCTTACTGGTCCAAGACACATTCTGACTGCTGTGTTGCTATGGCAAGCAAGGGCTTTCTATTCTAACCCCACCCCCTACTTTAGCACATCAATTACAATTGCATCCTGTTCTCTTCAAACACACAATTACCTTACACCCTTTTGTCTGTCTGTTTTTAATCCTCACCCTCCTGAGCTTTGTGGTCACTAAATGCATTGTAGGGACGTTGGGATCTCCATCCTTGGAGATAAAAAGAATTTGACTGAACAAGACCCTGCGGAACCTGTTCTGCTCTGAACAGGCAGTTGGAGAAGATGACCTCCAGATGTCCCCTCCAGAATAAATTACTCAGTAATTAATATTTGTATGAATGTCCAGATTAGCCTTTACAAACATATCAGCTGCTCCACATTAATTGCCAATCAATGAATTACATCCTATATTTTCCTGCAGTTCCCCTGAGAGATGAATCAGTACCTCCAGTCAAAAGAAATAAGTGACATTTTACAAAACCTAGTGCAGTAACACATGTTTCTGAACAGGAATGTCCCAAGATTTAATCAGGTGAGGGAATAACACCTTGTTTTTCTTTATTTGGGCCTGGTCCCAAAAGTCTCTGCTTCCAGTTGCCTATTCTGATTATCTCCCGGTTTCTCCATTTCAGATTTCAAATAGATTTTCTTCCTCCTCACAGAGGCTGCTCTGCTCATAAATATTCCTATATGTAAGCATTTCCATCCACAGCACAGGACTGGTCTCAGCATTAGCCAGTGTGAGTTTTCTCCTCTCTGCTTTGTGCTTTCCAAGAGGCTAAGAGCACAGCAGAAATGATGGCTCTCGCTCTCCTGGGTGAGTGAGTCACTGGTTCAACTAAACGAAGCTCCTTCAGTTATGGAAGAGTTAACAATAAGTGAACAAACTCTCATCTGTCAGGATTTCCTTTATTCAAGTTTAGCTGTAACCAGTTGCTTCTTTAATAGCTGCTGGAATAAACGAACACCACTTTATGTTGCAACAATTGCAATGGAGTGCCTTTTGAAGAAAGAGGTTTTAATTGCTCCCAAAGTACCATTATTTTAGTTCAGACTCTTCCCCTTTACCTCAGTAAACAATATACCTTGGGATTTTAATGCACTGTGCTATTTTTTCACACTTATCATGCGCATAAGAGGCGAGTGTGCTGCCAAAAAACAATCTTCATTTCTTTTCCATATTCATCCAACTGGGACCCATCAAGCCTTAGTCAGAAAACTAGATTGGAAGTCTTACAGAATGTGTTTAAGTTCTCCTGCTAGAGCAGGAATTAAATGAGTACAGGCAACAAACAGGTCAGAATGGAATCTTCCACCCAGTCCTACCTTTAGAAAAGGTCCCTTTTTGGAAGTGAATGGCAGAGTCTTACTGGAGATTACTGGAAAACAATACAGATCTGAGGCATCTTCTTCAGGAAAAGGTTGGTATAAAGTATTTGGTGCACCAAGGGAAAGCAATGAAGTATAATTAATGCCATACTGTTAGTTGTGTACAAGATCTCCCCAGTAAATCCCACTAAGTAGAATTTTTCCCAATGAAGCAAGAATTTTCAACACAGGAGAATCATGAAGCATCTATCCCTGCTTTGCCACTGAAAGCACCATCTTTCTGTGTTTTCTGTGTGTTACTCAATAATTTTTAGTTCTAAGATCTGATCAGTCACAAAAAGAACCGCATCTCCTGCTACAAAATTAATTCATTAAAGAAACAATACCTCAGTGCTGGTCAAAGTTCTGCTCTCCGTGCATGTACCAACAGTGGAAATATTCATAATTGGTTTGAAATTTCTCCTATGCAAGGAACACTTTAAAGTCAGTCCATTTTCATTGTATTAAAGTCTCAGAAGTAAGAGAATGAAGATAAACTTATGCTGCAGTAGAGGATGTAGTTACTTCAGAAATATCTGCATGGAATGTTAATTTATCCCACTTTTAAAATTTCCCTCTTTATTGGTAACTTTTATACAAACATAAAATAATTTCAGAAAAAGAAAGGTCACACCTTATTATTGTAACCTCCTGAGAGTTTGGAAGTGGTTGTACAACTGGCCACCTATCTGAGCAAAACTGCAAAGTGGTCAACATTTTTTAAACCTATGCATCATCCAGCCACGTAGATTCCCTTTTCTTCCTTGGCTGGCAGAGTCTGTCACCAATAAGTTATTGCTCAGAGAAGAGGGAAGGAAGGTGGTGAATGATGCTGCCAGCCGTGACATTTCATGCTAGTCAAAACCTGACTATCACATTATTATTTTTGGAGAGTTCAGCCTGCTCGGGTACAGGAAGCACTGGTTTCCCCATCCATCTTGCACACTGGCCACCTGACTTTAGGATCTTCAGTTCCTGCTTTGCTTATACTTGGGACTCTGGGGAGGACATTTGCAGGGACTGAGGATCACAGTTGGTCCTTGTCGTGGGAGGATTTGATTGTTGTGGGAGGATTTGATTGATTAGGGTGGTGGTCCTAGACAGGGCACAGGGCACCAGACACCAGACAGAACTCAGTGGCAGCAGCCCACCATTAACCCCGGTATTTGCATGAAGATAAAGTCCTGGCTTGAACTGGAACAATTCACATTTATTATTATAATGATACTTCTCAGAGCTGCTAGGTACAGCTTACAGCAGGAACTTCAGAGACGGTCATTTATTACTGATGTATTTTTAATAGAACAGCTGTCTCTGAGGAAATCATTGATCATTGAGGCTAATGACCAGAATATGATAAAGTTTAATTAATAATTGTATCATCCCCAGCAAGCCATTTGAAAGAGAGACTTTTCCTGACCTTTAAAGGACTTCTAATCCATTTAGAAACTACTATGTTAGAAGCTGGTCAAAGAAAAGCCAGGTTCCAGAACTCTGAACATTTTTAATGAGAATCCCAAGTGAAAAATCATCAGAACCATTGTGTGCAATCCATCATTAATTCTGTGTGCAACTGCAGTGAAACCAAAAGACCTCATCCTCTGCACATGCTGAATATTTGCAAAGGAGAAGAATTACTTCTATGGGTATTTACATACATAAGAATTCCTTCCTTTACAGTACGCACTGGCTCTGCTGTCATACTCTGAACCTTTAAATGGCCTGCATATCTGCTGAACGGATGAAAGAATACATGTGGCACACTGGCATTGAGTCAAGCGAGGGATCAAAACCAGGAGAAGAGGAGGATGCCAGTAAAAAATACAAAACAGTTTAAAAAGAGTTGTTGATCTTAATGTAAAAAGGGCCTCACTAGAGCGAATGTGGCTCAAAGCTGATCTCTCAGTAGTTAGTGAGAAGTACCAAGTGGCTGATACCTGCTTTGAGCATAACAGTGAATATTTGGGAAAGTAACATGAAAGTGGTTTAAATATATTTAGGAAAATCAGGCAGCAGGGACAATGAGGCAGAGCAGAAAAAACTGGAAACAAAAGCTCTGGAAAACACAGAAGTTACCTGGTAAAGCAAAAAGGTAACACAGCAATCTAGTAGAGAACAATGGAAACGTCACCACATACAAGCAGCAGAAGCACCGTAAATCTCAAATAATTGCAGGCGCATTCAATAATCAAGAGGGAACAACCAACCAGCACCCCACACACACCACTTACAATGGTAATTACCCCTTCTGCCCCTGGGACCGTTAAGAACACAATAGATTCATTTACAGGCGTCTAAAAACAATGGCCCTTATATAGCCTTGGTTTATTTTCTGCCAGGCTTTCCCAGTAAAGTTTTTACCATGTTAATACAGTACCTTGCATTTCCAGTAGCTTTTTTTTGAGAGTCAGCTAGAAAGATTACATCAGGAGAGACTGGCAGCTCCCACCACCAGAAGAACCAAAAACATAGCTTGAGCCTATGGTGAAAGGAGACCCAGAAGCAGGACAAAGCCAAAGGGGAAACACTGAAAAAAGCTGGTTACTAGTTTCTGCTATTTATGTCATCCAAACTATCTCTCACAGTCCCTGTGGAGTCACCAGACCACTCACATCTGCTCTGGCAGGAGCCTGTAGAGCTTGGGACAGCTTTTTGGCATCACTCCTCGTGGGCCCCAAGATGCAGGCTGACATCCTTTGCAGGCTGCTACCCAAAGCAGCTGCCCAGGCAAAGGGCCAGCTTTCTTATAAAGGGAACTTCAAGAGCACTTGATGTTAGGTTCCTTTTGCATCACTGCACTTTATACACTTAAAGGGAACTACAAAAAGAGAAGCAGTGAGAACATGCTCATCTTGAGAGAACCTTCAGCTTTCCTAGAGCTTTTCTCTGTCTTGCTTCCCCACCCTGAAAGGACTTGCCCAATTTTTACACACAAAGACCAGGGTAGTACAGGATGCTTTCCCCTGTGAGCATTAAGACCTATAATGTTCAGCAGGGATTGAGAGGTTTTCCAGTGTGGATCAGTAAGAAAAACATTAAAGAAATGACTACAGTCTCTGGATAAAACAGTAAAGCATCAGCAGAAAAGAAGCAACCAATCTAAAGGCTCCTCGAAACACAGCCTCCTCCTCCAGCACAGAAAATCTGCCTAAGGGGAGTATTTCAGTTTTTTAGGTTCATTATGAGGAGAGAAACAGAAAAGGAATCATACAAAGGCACCTTCCCTGACAGGTCTTGCCTTTGAATCAGATCAGTTCCCCTATGGCTCAGTTTTCTAGAGCCAGGGAGGAGTAGGATTTTACCTCTGCAAGCTGCACAGGGGGAGGTTCAGGCTGAACATTTGGAAGAATTTCTTCACCAGAAGAATTAGACAGCCTGTTCCAATGTTTGATAATGTGGAATCACCACCCCTGGAGGTGTTCAAACTATACGTGGACCTGGTGCTTAGGGACATAATTTAATGGCGACCTCGCAGTGCTGGGTCCGATCTTGATCTTGGCCGATCTTGATCTTGGTCTCTCCCAACCAAAAGGATTCAGTGATTTTAATGTCTTTTCCCATCCGGTCTTTAAAAACTGCATCCAGGTGAGATTTCTACTGCCCACAGCTTCCCTGCTGAAAAACTGGGCTGCACAGTCCTGCTCCTCTGTAACTCAGAGGCTTCCAAGGAGGGGTCAAAACAGACTAATAAATTAAAGCTGAATAGAGACATCAAGACTGCTGTTCTATCTTGTACTTGGCCTGAGAGGAGCAAGGAGTTGAGCAGTGAGGTCCCAGAGCAGGAATCCTTGGGGACATGGATTGCTCTGGCTGACAGCCGGAGGATGAGATTCTGACTCTGGCAGATGGTGCTGTGCCTGTCTTTGGTAAGTTTTAGCTGATCCTCGGAGGACAATTGCCCTTTGAAATGATTTGTACAATATGGTATGGACAAATACTTTCTCCCAGTTTCCAGCCAAGCGGCCCTGTGAGGCCAGTGAAGAAGAGGAACTAACTTCTTAGCAGCTTTTTTAATCCCATACTTCAGGCGAGATAAGCCAAACCGTGAGGAAGAAGCCTCTAAATTGAGCGCAACAGTGACATCCAGAGGGCACAGACCTGCAAGCAGGACCTGGCCAAGCATTAATCAGAAAATGAAACAAAACCCCTTCACTGGAGGAGGGGTTAGAGCTCACTTGGTGCCAGGCATCTCACCCCTCACAAGTGCTGCTTTATCTGCATAAATGACCCTCCAGAGAAAGCAAGGGATAGGACAATTCTTAGTTGTAGAAGACTGCCACAGCCCTCCTGCTGTAAGGCAAACCAAGATGCGTCTTCCTACAAGAATTCAGGAAAGCATGAGATGCAAATCAAGTTGTTTCTGGAGCTGTCTCAGCCTGCTGAGGTGACTCGAGAGAGCTGGAGCAGCACTGTCAGTCTGAATGAACTCGCTGCCACTGCTCCAGGTGAACGTTACCGGCGCCCTGGTCTGCAGCACTGCGCGCCTTGGGAGCTGTTTCTGGAGCTTTGGCTTTTTGGTTTCTCCCTATTGCATGAGCTCTCTCCCTATCTCTCAAGCTGTTCATCCTGCCTCACCAACTCCTCTCTCTCCTTTGCTTTTGTGATTCTACTTACTTTAAAAAAAAAATAAAGTCCAAAGCTATAGAGAAGCAGGTTGCTGTTTTTTTGCAGTTCTCACCAGGAGTGACTAAAATGATTTGAGCTAAGAAACCTCAGAACCATGTATTCCCTACCAGCACACACATAAGACATGGTGTTCCTGCTGCTACTGAAGCAGGGATCTCACAGCCATCCTATGAGAGAAAGGCTGCTCCGCGTGGGGTGGATGCGCAGTATGTGTTTGACTTGTAAAGGTAGAATTAGATCAGGGTAGTCTGCTCATAGCAGCTGGTAAAAAGGTTTGGGTATGAGGTCTCCTGCAGGGGAGGCTTGAGCAGGCTGGGTTTCACCTGTCTGCAGGCTTAGCAAGGCTTCTATTTGCTCAAGCAGGAATAGAAATCCCAGAGGGGGAGACCATTACCCTGTTTACTGAGTCATGATGATTCACTTTGCATTTAGCTTCCATCAGATACAACAGCTCCTGGAGTTCAAATTAAATCTGTTTCCATTCTGCTGTGATTTTAGCTTCTCATTGGTTTGTCCAGCTTCTCAGAATCTTCCACTTTGAGGCAAGAATAAGTAGTCTGGATGCTTATTTACTGCAGACACATTTTGAAACTCCTGGGAGAAGATGGGGGAGGGGGGTTTGGACACTGAAGTGACAGAGCCAAGTCCCCCTGAGATAGTCCTGGATTAAGAAATCTTGTCAGAGAGGCCTTTTCTGTCCTCAGAGCCCAGCGCTACAGAAAAACCCGTACTGTGCCCAGGATCAGTTGGAGCCCGCAGCAAACTGTGGATCTTTCCCTCTGCCTTGGAGGTTGCCTTGTACTCCATAAATTCCCACTGGGTGTCCGACTGCTGCTGTGCATCTCAGATGGACACAGGTGTTTAGGACACAGTACATGCATGTATTGAAGAGGACCTTCACTGTCAGCTGCATATCAAACCCTGCCCCTTTTGAAATCAGGTAAAATCCCTACCAGTTGCAGTGGTATGTCAATTGTAATCCATAAATACACTGCTGCCCCATCCAACTCAGTATGCAAAGCATGAAGACTCAATTAATGATCATTTCTGCTAAGAAAAATGTAGACATTCAGAATGATTTAAAGCCTATCTATCAAGCCACATGCCTTGAAATGGATGCTCTTTTCCCACTCCAATATGTTCCTAAAGTTTCTTCTCGCTGTCTCTGAAGAAAGAGGCTTCCAAGAACTCTTTAAAACAGAATCAAACACAGCAAGCCACAGGAACATGTTTTCTGAAAAAACATCTACAGTGAGTAGAACTAATTCCAGGAGAAGGCAGGTTACAGCCACATATTTTCAAATATTGAAAGATGAAAATATTTTCAAATTTTCCTATTTTTCTCATTTGGTTTTCACAGTAAAACAGCAGCCTTAAAAAAAATGACTTCTACCTCTTTGTACCAGTGGTGCTTCGATGCTTCTCATAGCCTACAGATCCTGGACAGAGCAGCTAGGACAGACCCACCAGCAGAGATCTAAGGAGACTGGGTCTGTTAGAACTGTGACTGATTCAGGAGCAGAAAGCTATGGTCAAATCTGCCAGGTTTCTTCAGGCAGAGTCGGCACCAAGAAAGTAATAAGATAAGCAACAGGTTCAGCTCTCAGCTCTGCTGCAGGACCCCCAGGCACTGTGTCCATTTCCAACCTGATGTAAACACTATGATCTGAAGTCTCTTCTGAGAGCTTTAAAGAATCCCCCCCCACACCATGACTGATGAGACAGAAGACATATACCCTACTGCTCAATGAACCTGGAACCTTCTGCTGCTTCTATCTGTTCCAGAGCACAGTTGTCCACAACCGTTCAAGGAAGCAGCATCTTGTATGAATTAATAGGGTTTTTAGCTTTGGGTTTATTTAGAACCAATTCTTTTCCTCTGCCATCTCTAGTCACAAACATTCATGCTCCCATTTTTGCTGTTTTATTTATAACTAACGCAGAAAGCACAATTTCAGGAGTGCAACATCACAGGTTTATGCACGAAGACAAAGATGACCCCGTACACTGATGCATTGGTCACCTTAACTGTGACAGGAAAAACACCAAGTGCAGATCTAAAACTACTCCAAGCTACTTACATGATGGGCTAGCAAATAAGCTTCTAGAGAGTGCAGACCAAAGCTTAACCCTGCCTAAGGGTAGGATTAAAATTCATAGTGCTCCAACAAACTGCAACTGATTTAGAGAAATGCAGAACACCACAGCAGAGTGGGAAGAAGAGATGAGGAAGGGCTCCTGTGAGCTGCAGAATGAGCACAGGGGCTATAGCATACAAATAGATACCAACTGAAAGGATAGCAACAAAAAGGATGTTGTTATAAGATAAAGAAAGATTCATTTAAGGCACATGAGACTCCCCAAAAAGTAATTTACATGATAAGGGAGGTGATTACTACTCTACTCAGCACAGACAATGTGTCCAGTCTTGGAGAACCTGCTTTTAATGAAACATGGGGGGAAATAGAAGAGATGGAAGCAGAGCAACAGAAATTATCAAAGGTATGGAAAAATTATTTGTAAGGAAAAGATGAAAGAGCTGGGTTTGTTTAATGTCCAGAGGAAAAGCAAAACGGGAATAGAACAGTCTCCAAACAGAAAATAGGATTTTATGAAAAGAGACGACAATCACTAAATTACTTTCATATCCATCTGGGAAAGGAAGGCATTTCATTCCTTTTTAGAAACAACCACTATTTCTGTTAAAAAAAAATGGGCAGCTTTACCCAGAGGTAAAGCTAACATCTCAAAACTTGGCAGCAGACCCCTTGATATCTCTTCTGGAGACCAATTTCTGTGATGTCTGTAATTTTGATTACACTATCTATACTTGGATTACGATTTCTTCTAACTGCCCACACTGCCACTGCTAATAACAAAAGCAGAGCACCCTTCCCTCTGAAACCACTTCTCTCCACTGTATTACTGTGCATAATGACCTTACCACTGAGTGTCAGCAGGACTGGAGATTTTCTGTATTTTAGTTCCAAGCACTGGAGCAGCAAACTTGCGGTTGACAAACGCAGCACTGTTGTTGCTTCTGCTAATGAGAGGAAAGGAAAAGGTCAGCATCAATACAGAGGGAAAACGCTCCATGTGAAGTGTGAGAATAAAAGCAAATGTTAAAGGCAGAAACACAGATAACCCAAGTATTTTAGCACACAGAGTGACCACCACTTCAGCAGCTCACCCAGGAGAGAGGTTTCTTTCACCAAAATTCATGCCAATGTCTATCATGGCTTAAGAGAACCACAGAATCATTAAGATCGAAAGAGACCTCCAGGATCATCGAGTCCTACTGTCAACACAATGCCACCATACCAAGTTCAACACCACCACTTCCCTGAGCAGCCTGTTGACCTTTTCAGTGATGAAACTTTTCCTGGTGTCCAATCTGATAACAGCAATCATTATTTTAGCTTCTTCACATAAATACACATTCATATTCTTTGATTCTTCTCTTAATGTATGTGTTTATGGACCAAAATTAAACCACTCTAAACTATTTAACCTGATAAAGACATTATGGTGAATAGTGCAAACAGTCCATTATCATTTCCACGGCATCAGCACGGAGAATCTTGAATGATTTGTACAGCCACACTCCAGACATCTGCTTAAAAAATCCTTGTTAATTGACTAAAGCATTTCAGCTGAAGTCTTTTTTCAGCTGGAGCTAACTTGGTTTTCTTGCATGAAGCACAAGCTCTTTGATGCTCAGTATCTCTGCTTGAGCATGAGGTTTAATTTTTGATGATCAGACAATCAGATTTTGGTTTGCAGTGCATGTCACCTTCCATAGTGACATTCTAGTGCTAAAACATCCTCTGTACAGGGAAAGGCAGGCAGAGAGAAACCCAAAAGGGACATTTCTCCTGTGCTTGGGAATAAATACAGAATGGCTGAACCTAGCTCTGGTCTGGGTAAGAACAGGCTCAGTGACAATTTTATCCTGAACTAAACTTCTTCGGGATATTGTTGAGCCCAGTGTGCTGGATGAGGTTTTGGAAAAGTTCTGAACTAATTCAGTTCCTAAAGAGAAAAAGTTGAATTAGAAAAGGAAGATGCTGGGCCAAATGAGAAGAGAGTAGGTCAGCAGGACAGAGAAACTCCCTGACACATACATAGGCAGCAGGCAGTGAAGACATTACAGATGGGCAACAGGCTGTCTCACTTTAGCCCTCTACAAGCAGCTTTTTCTTGATGAACAGATTGAGGAGGTCAGGGTAATAAAGAGCTGGCTTTGTCTCTCCTCCTTGACCTCCCCAGGCACCTCATATTAAAGGTAAGTAACAGTGGACTTACTGTGCAGTCTGCATGGACAGAGTTCACTTTTGTGCTGTCAACTATGCTACAGAGAAATGAGCACTGCCTTTTAGTCCTATTCCACTGCCATCCTAAAATCTGACCAGGGTGATGGAAGCCAAGAGACACTCAGTTGTGAGCTGAAGGTCAGAATACAGACATCTGCCAGTATCCAGAAGTCACTGCTTAACAAGTATCTTGAAGTTCCCAGTCCAGCCCTGCACTGGCTGCTGACACTAATCTGCTACCAGGAGCATATCAACACCACTGACTTTGGGTGCAGATGGGATTACTCTGAGCCTGAAAAAAAGAATAGTGTCATTTTTGATCTGAGGTTGCACCTTCCACCAGGTTTCTCTTAAGCGGTTATGGTGCAGAACGGTGGCTCAAGTTGCATCCTCACCAACCCCAGGACTATGCAATTAACAGCCAGGTTTTTCAGCTTGATGCTGAAACTGATTATGGGATTGACTGAAACAAACCACTTTATTCCACCTTTGTGGCATGTGCCTCTTCTACAAGGCAGGGAGAGGGTGGGTTGGAGTTGGGAAAACTAGAGAGAGCTGCTCTGAAAACTTCATGCCCAGTGTCCCAAGTGACACCTACCCCACCCAGTAATGGCCTGGCCCAGTGGAGTAGAGTATCTGGGCTGAGGACGTGCCCTGAACATTCACTAAATCACCAAGATATTCATCAGAGGGCAGAAATAGAAAAAGTTGTTAGGGGCTAGCTAGACCAGAGCTCCAACGTCAAAGTTTGGCCAAGCAGGCAGATGTGCTGCAGGTGACAAACTGCAAACCCGTAGAGCTTAAAGCAGACTCTGCACCAAAAATTGCAGGTGTCTGTAATGCCTGATAAAATAATTGCAGCAGTCTAAAATCAAAACCAACCTGGCAATGCTGCAGCACTGGCAGAAATACAGCTCTTCCTTCTAGAAGTTCATACTCAAGCCCAGCTTGAGTCCAGAATGTTCTCCCAAAGACTGCCAGGAGACAATCTCATTTGTTAGTCCTATTGACACACCAGCTTTTACATAGTAACTACACACCTAGCAGAGAGAAGGCTGCTTTCAAGTTTATTGAAAGTAAACACCTATACTGGTCTTTTAAAAGAAAAAGGTGTCATGGTCCCACTTCTAAGTTCACATAGGGATGCTGAGAAAGTAGTGTACAACTGCAAGCACAGCAACTTGTCCTTGTCATGGAAGTGCACTTGGCCATAGCAACGTGAGTACAGTAACTGTCAAGCTCTGCAATTACATACACTGACAGACACAATAAAAAGTGATCTCTATCATCTACTGCACCTGAAAAAACCTGGTGGCTCAAATTACCAGAGTCATGGCCTTCAAAATGTGTCAGCAACTCAACAAAAGCAAAGTGTTAGTCAGAAAGGTAGCAATCGCACCTTGGGGTATACCAGCAACTGAGATCTGAGAGTAAGGCAGCCTTTTCTGACATAAATTCACTGGACTTTCGCCTTCAGAACCCAGTGTCTGCAGATCTCTGGACACAGGGAAAAAGCAGCCCACATGGAAGTGCAAAAGCTTCACCTCCTTGCTACAGGCATTCAGAAGTTACTCCTGTCTGCCTCAGAGGACACAACTGACCCATTATGGCGAGATCATGTTTTATGAACTCACGCATCCCATTCATCACTTCTTCAGGAGACTTGTTTCACCAAGTCTCCTGCCCCACCTCACTGCTAGCAGCTTCCAGAATGTACATTTGGATGGGATGGGTGAGCAGACGGGAATTTACTTCTCACTGACAGAATTATCCCCGAATAGTAAGGGGGATAATTCAATTACAACACCAGCAGCAAGTTTTCAGCTCACACCTTTCCAGACCAAATTTCCATGCTGACACAGAGTCTTAGGGCATAACTTAAGTAAGTTGTGCCCTTTGCACAACTTAAGTAAGTGCAAAAATCCAGCCTTTTGTAGCACTGGATGGTTATCAAGGTTCTTTTATTCAAGCCAGATTGATGTTCTGATATTGACCATGTTTAATCATAGCCTTGTTTAGG
>VZRI01013043.1:111921-175854 GCA_013397515.1 Upupa epops
TCAAAGTTTGGCCAAGCAGGCAGATGTGCTGCAGGTGACAAACTGCAAACCCGTAGAGCTTAAAGCAGACTCTGCACCAAAAATTGCAGGTGTCTGTAATGCCTGATAAAATAATTGCAGCAGTCTAAAATCAAAACCAACCTGGCAATGCTGCAGCACTGGCAGAAATACAGCTCTTCCTTCTAGAAGTTCATACTCAAGCCCAGCTTGAGTCCAGAATGTTCTCCCAAAGACTGCCAGGAGACAATCTCATTTGTTAGTCCTATTGACACACCAGCTTTTACATAGTAACTACACACCTAGCAGAGAGAAGGCTGCTTTCAAGTTTATTGAAAGTAAACACCTATACTGGTCTTTTAAAATAAAAAGATGTCATGGTCCCACTTCTAAGTTCACATAGGGATGCAATCCATTCCAGGCAGGAAACTTCACTGAGAAAGTAGTGTACAACTGCAAGCACAGCAACTTGTCCTTGTCATGGAAGTGCAATTGGCCATAGCAACGTGGGTACAGTAACTGTCAAGCTCTGCAATTACATACACTGACAGACACAATAAAAAGTGATCTCTATCATCTACTGCACCTGAAAAAACCTGGTGGCTCAAATTACCAGAGTCATGGCCTTCAAAATGTGTCAGCAACTCAACAAAAGCAAAGTGTTAGTCAGAAAGGTAGCAATCGCACCTTGGGGTATACCAGCAACTGNACCTTGGGGTATACCAGCAACTCTGAGATCTGAGAGTAAGGCAGCCTTTTCTGACATAAATCCACCGGACTTTCGCCTTCAGAACCCAGTGTCTGCAGATCTCTGGACGCTGGGAAAAAGCAGCCCACATGGAAGTGCAAAAGCTTCACCTCCTTGCTACAGGCATTCAGAAGTTACTCCTGTCTGCCTCAGAGGACATAACTGACCCATTATGGTGAAATCACGTTTTATGAACTCACGCCTCCCATTCATCGCTTCTGTTGTTTCACCAAGTCTCCTGCCCCACCTCACTGCTAGCAGCTTCCAGAATGTACATTTGGATGGGATGGGTGAGCAGACGGGAATTTACTTCTCACTGACAGAATTATCCCCGAACAGTAAGGGGGATAATTCAATTACAACACCAGCAGCAAGTTTTCAGCTCACACCTTTCCAGACCAAATTTCCATGCTGACACAGAGTCTTAGGGCATAACTTAAGTAAGTTGTGCCCTTTGCACAACTTAAGTAAGTGCAAAAATCCAGCCTTTTGTAGCACTGGATGGTTATCAAGGTTCTTTTATTCAAGCCAGATTGATGTTCTGATNCAAGAAACTTGCAGCTAAAGCATCAACACAAAGGGAGGGTTTAGCAAAACCACTTACAAATCTGCAGGCAACAAACCCACTTACTCAGTTTGTAGAAGGCAGGCACCAAGATATTTCAATTCATCCCCCTCACCACACACATCAGAGAAACCCCCCACTTAAGGCTTAGACACAGACATACAGGTTTTGTCACAGTGCTCCGACACTAAACTGAGATTAATGTCCAAAATACCCATGTGTAGACAGTTCCTGCTTCTCTTTGGAATCCTGCTGGTCACCTGACCTCAGTCTCCATCCTCAAACACTCAAAGTTCAGAATTCTCACAGTGTCTCCCAGTCCAGGCAAATCCTTCCACTCACCATAAATTTTCTTCACCTGTAGAAGCAATAACCTTTGCAGAAGCAATAACGTTTTCTCTTCTCAGCAGCAATGTAGCTCTGAACAGGTGTCATGATGGAGAGAAGTGAAGAAGGAGCAGAGAAGAAAGTGGAAGTCACTTTCTGTGGGGGCGGGGGTAGGAGAAGGAATGGAAGGAAAGTTGGGGGCAGACACTTTCAAACTTTTCAAACCCACACTTTAAAACTTTTCTGCTGAAAACCCAAGAAGCTCAGACTCTGCTCAGCTTTTAAAGCCTAACAGGACTTTGAACAATCTATCTGCATTCTGCAGGACACAGGAAGGAAGGGATTATAGGCTGTCCTCAAGGAAGATCTTTACAACCCCTGAAGAGCTAGGAAGCAAAAACGCTGTATGTAAAATATCACCACCCCTGTGTGACATTCCCTACCGAGTCTCAGGGGCAACAGGAAATAATACTGCTACCCAAAACATAATTTTTAAATTGAAGTTGCCAGTTATTGCAGCATTTATCTGGGACCCACCTGCAGTCCTCTGAGGACTGTTTGCAGCAGCTCCTTGACATTATCAGCTTGCGTTACTTGCCACTTTCTGAAATGTCAGCTGCCTAACCTTTCCAGGCTGTTCTCTCACACAGGTTGCTTTTCCAAAACTCATTAAGTTCAGCAAAGACTTACAGCCCTGGGTAAACCCTGCAATCAAGCCAAGCTGCAACGGCAACACTAAGATGTTTGAAACATGCCGTGCTTCGTGCACTTCTGACTCCTTGGCGCAAAGGTCTGTCCTCGTTGCTGACCTAGGAGAAACACAGCTTTATTTCATTTTCTAATGACAGACAGTGCTAATTACAACTAGCCTATTTTTTTTGTATAGCCACCACAATCGTATCTACTCCCAGGCTACACAGGGTCAGAATCCTCAGCAACACGTAGCTCAAGGCTCATGATTTAGGTTCCCGCTTTCCTCTAAGCTGTGCCTTCTGTTCAGATTAATCCCCAGTACAGACAGTCTGGCACATGTCACTAGGCGCTCTGCAAATGTCTAGGAAGGTGCACATTTACTGCTGCACTACTGGACAGGTTGATATTAGCAGCAGATACTAAATACTGTATTTCACATACTACAATCTTAACTCTGTATTCCAGATACTATAGCTTCAACCTGCTTAAGGGAAAAGACCACTGTAAACGTGGATTTCTCCAGTCCAGTATCTTGGGAGAGTTTCTTGCATAAGAAAAGTAGGAAAACCAGGGTTTGGTGTCATACCTCTGTAAACAATTAAAAATAAACAACCCTCTAGCAAAATAACTACCAGCCAACCAGTTTAGTTACAGAACACTCCTGTGTATTGTGACTGGCGATTACTCCATCAGTAGGCTGTCGCACATGGGATGATTAAAAGGCTTACAATAAATAGCCTGGGGCAAAAAAACCAACCAAGTGCTCTTCCCTTCAGCACTGGGAAATATTAACTTACAGAGACAGAGCATGAATGACTCAGGTAATTTCCTACAAACAATGAGGTGCAGTTCTGAAAGTACCCCACTTGTGTCTCAACCAACAGACAAGGTCACAGACTTGAAAAATCCTGGCTCTGTTTTGTTCCTTCCACATCTTTGTCATTCTTATTAAAATATTTAAGAAAAGGGGATGAGAATTGGAGGAGTTCAGTTCCATACTGGAATTGCTCTCTTGTTCTTCTTCAGAGGAGCTGAGTTTGGATTTCAGTGGATGTGGGTCTCGCATTATGCTGAAAGGTAGGCTGTACAGATAAGGCAGCAACATTAATTTGAGAAGGTTAGTTGGCAGCTGGTTAGCAGATTGATGGGTAGCAAATACCTAATAGGGTAATTAAATATCCAAGGCAATTAAGCACCTCAGAGGAGCTAAATCTAAGTTTAGCCTAACAAAGCTGATTTTGCATGATGCACATTTACATTATCACCCATTCCAAGAGAGCAAAAAGGGCTATAAGCGCTAATATTAGAGGAGAGACGGAGAATCACAGAGTGATACAAGTTAGAAGGGACCTATGGAGATCATCTAATCCAACTCCAAGATTCCCTAGAGCAGATCCCACAGGAGCACATCCAGGTGGTTTTGGAATGTCTCAGAGCAGGAGACTCCACAGTTTCTCCAGGAAGCCTGTGCCAGGGCTCTGCACCCCTCACAGTAAAGAGATTTTTTTCACGTGCACAGTGGTTGGCATTTGGAGTAAGGCATGGATATAGACAGCTCCAGAGGACAACACATCCCCACAGCCTAAGCTCAGACCTGCTCACTCTTTGGCTGACTGCAGTGATTAGACAGGGATTGTCTGAGCATTTCCACTAGCAGAGCTGAGCTGTGGCAAATGGGGATGCTGTCATCAACTGAACAGATAAATAAGATAAACACAAAATAAATGTATTTTATGTTTGTATTCTTTCTTTAGACACCACACAGCTGCTTATAGCTTTTTAGACGTATTCTTTCTTTAGACACCACACAGCTGCTTATAGCTTTTTAGACTTCATAGCTTGTACCTACAAATTCTCTAGTATTTACCCTACGGTAAAACCAAAGTCAGTAAGCTCCAGGTCACCTCAACACAGAGATTCACAGAAGGAAAGAACTTGATCAGTGTTGCAGAAAGCTCGAAGCCCTGCAGTAAAGCCAGTGTACCGACCTTACCTGGCATCCTCAGAACTGAACTGAGGAGGGCATGTTGGGAGACTGAGAGGTCTGGCCTGTTCCTGGGCATGTGGACGAGGTAAGAGCCAGATTCACTGTCACCTCCCTTGCCAATGTGCTTAGAGCCACATATGGCATCACTCCCCACCCAGGGCTGAGGCTTCCTCAAAAAAAGAGCAAATGCTGCAAGGATTGCAGAGCTGCAGCCAATAAGGAAGTTATTTCTTTGGGTTTTTCTTGAATCTGTAGAATGCATTATGTTTTAAATTGTAGTCTTTACTGTAGTACAGCCACAGGACCTGCCACAGTGGAGAAAGCAGATCCGTGTCTGATTTCCTGAATCCAATCAGCACAAATAGTTGAGTAAGAAATACTATGGCAGCTAAAGGGGTCAGGCAGTTGTGAACCCATGCATTTACTGTTGTAGGGCAAGAAGGAATTAGGGAGTTCAGCAAATGCAGTTTATGAGAAACATCTGCAGGAACCTAATAAATACTATTAAGAAAACTCCATACAGATTGGGTTTTGTTGGTTCTCTACTTCCCCATCTCCTCAAGATTTAAAGATGTTAAAGCTTTCTTACCAAATGCCTTCATATATTTTAATAATACTCATAACTACTAACCCAGATTTATAGGGCTCTACTTCAGTAAATATTTTAGTACAGCAAAACATAGCCCCACGCACATGTCCACCACTTTGTTGTAATTTACGTTGACAGCTAGAAGATCTCATTCAGACTAAAACTCAGCAACAACAGCTGAGGTAAACACCAGCTATCTCACAAACTACAGAAAAAAAAGTTCCCCAGTGCTAATAAGCACTTCCATGGCATCATTAGAGGTAACCAAGGCACAGATAACACTCCGCAACACTACAGTTGAATATTCTTATTATTTTTGTCTTGAACCATCATGTCCAGGAATGCAGATGCACCGTAACCAGTACTATTTCTGAAGAAAAATTTCTTTGGAGAAAGGGAAGACCCTCTTGGAGCAAAGCATGACTCCTGCTCAGCACAAACCCAGTTCCACAACAAAAGCCATAGGGAAAAGCATCACCTCTTTAAAGATACCCTTGAATCAGCAGTGTTTAAATATTTCTGACCAGTCTCTTCTCTCTTTTTATTGCATTTCTACAACACCCTGTCACCTTCTCTCCAGCGGAACTAGTCCCTGTCCCTCAGCCTCTCTTATTAGATGTCATGTTATATTCCCACTGGCCACCTCAACCACACTCTGTAGGGTAATTTCTACTCTGCTGATCTCACCCTTGTGCTAGCAGAAGAGATTGGTATAAACCCGCACTCAGTACTCTGTGAGCTGTGCCAGACTATGCAAGAGAATTCAAACTGAACAAACTTAGCAAGAACCCAAAATATCTGAAGTCATAGTAGGTGAAGGACTCATTACATCTGCCTAGTCACCACATTCACTTACCCCAAGTACCATCCTCTAACTCACACATAGTTTAATGTGTGTGATGAAAATCAAACCGTCCTTCCAGCCTGAAGATATAAGAGCAGACTTGTAGAATCATTATGGTTGGAAAAGACAGACCTTCAGGATCATTGAATCCAACTACTAACCCAACTGTCCCTAAGCTCCAGATCTACACAACTTTGAAACACATTCAGGGATGAATGTGTTTCATGAGACTCAGAGATGCCCCACTGTGCTGCAAACCCCAGACTGACACATGCAGCCTTCCTAGCAGCCACAGGCAGCAGAGCAGCAGCTGAGCAGAAGATAAAACCCATGGAAAAGTGACTGCAACCACACAGCCATATTAAACATTCAACTCCCCTTCCTGGGCAGCCTGTACCAAGGCCTGATGACCCCTCTCACTAAGAAGTTTTTGCTAATGTCCAACCTAAACTTCCCCTGGAGCAACTTGAGGCAGACCTACAGCTCTCAGAGTAACAGATGCGAATCTCCACTGGAAAAAGTATTTCAGAACACCATGTGTTGAATTCAATCTGTCTAGCAGAGCTTTTTTTGTGATACAGTGGGTAGATGTCAAACACCTATTTCTATGGCTACCTCATTTATGTTTTTGTCCTTGAATAAGATTTATTCAAGAGGCTTTTTACAAGTGGATGGTAAGTACTGTGCTCAGAAATTCCCCTTCATTTCATTGCCAGCAAGTCCAACTAAAGGGCAGATACAGTCAAACCATCTTTGAACAGCAAAGTTGTTTGGAGCTAATAAAATGTCAGCACCTCATACAGGGCTGAGACAGATTTCCATCACTTGAGTAATTAGCCATACGCTGGCGTTTGTGCACCACAGACATTTAAGCAGCAGTTTCCATGACTACCATTATTCTGCTCATTATGTCTGAAGGATTAGCCCAGGTCTTTAATAGGTGCTGAGAAAGAAATGTCATGATGACACACTGCTTGGGACACGATGGCCGTTAGAAATACAATAAGTCATTTTCCAGGAACACAGCTTTCAAGACCTTCTGTATGTCACTCGAGTATGCTTGTGCTTTTGGCTGATGGGCTGTCATTCACAAACCTGCAAAAAGCTTCCCAGGCAACAAACAGGGAGCAGAGTCCAGAGCTGCCACTTGAAAACCATTCAATACATTGTGCGGCTTCACCCACCCCAGGCCTGCGGCTCCCCCACAGTCAGCAAACTTAAGGAGACTTGGACAATAAAATGATGAATTCCCACCGATTTTGCTTTCAAATCTGTGACACAAGGGAGCTGGTTCCAAGGCTCCAAGAGAACCATTCTCTGCAGAGCCTATTGAAAAAGAAGCTTCCCTCTCCCCTTGGGCTTCTAAGTGTGATTTAATTCCAAAAACAATCTGAAAAGCAAATGTCTTGGAAACTCACACAGAGAGCTGTTTGTTTTGTTGTTATTAAAATGACCACTTGAGCACTTCCACACTTCAGGATTTGATGCAGAATTTGAGCGATCAGAGCACTAACACTCAGGGAAATCCAATACTTTCATGTGCGACACCTCCCAGTGCGAGGTTTTACTGGTTTCATGGCCAAAGCACCAGACAGACCATGAACACACAGGTAAGCACTGAGATGGACCCAAGGGCTAGGTTAGACTCTGGACACGTCTTCAGTTCTCTGTGCAGATGAATTTGAAAGGCTTGGGAGAAGCTCCTCTGTTTCACACCAGAGAAAGCATCACAGCTAATGGATTATAAGTACCAAGTGCAAAATGCATTCAGGGCATGAATACAGGCTTACAAAGCCAAGAAGAAAACACCACCTCTCCAGATGCCACTCACCATGTACTCAAACTAAGGCTTATTATTACTTTCACTGCCAACTTTGTACAACTACTGCTAGAATGCTCACGGGCTTTTAAATACCTCCTGAAATCTGAAAAACAAAAGGGCCCTGCAAAGCAAGGACAGAAATGTTGGGTTCCTTCTCTTCTGTTATGTGAATAGAGTTTTCCAGGAGACCTAACTGCTGTTATACCAGATACAGCCGTTCTGTAGGCGGTTAAAAAACCCTGAACCCAAAACCCTACCACACCACAACCCCTGCAAATCCCACAATATTCATTCTTGCAGATGTTACGAGTGGCTCTGTATTTCTGAGTATTTAGAAGCCCTGCAGATAACTCATAGCTGCTCAAAAAGTTCAGTTACACATAACTGGGCATTAAATACAGCTTTGTAGCAGCTACTTTGGTGGCACAGTACCGTAACAGCATTTAAATCTTGTCAGCCTGTGGTGCTCGAGAATTAACATTCCCAGTTCCTTAGGGGAAAATGTTTCCACTTGCTCTTTGTATGTCAAAGCAGAACTTATTTTCATGGAAATTCTCTTTTTAGGTAAAGAAGCTCCCCCAAAGACCTCCTCTCAAAACTCCAGTAGCCTAGATGAGTAGCTTAATTAAAAGTTCAGCCACCTATTAAATTTCCCTGTGCCTAGATATAAAATGAATGCTTATGATAATTGGCTCTAGAGACTCAGAGATGCCCCTCTGTGCTGCAAACCCCAGACTGACACATGCAGCCTTCCTAGCAGCCACAGGCAGCAGAGCAGCAGCTGAGCAGAAGATAAAACCCATGGAAAAGTGACTGCAACCACATACCCATATTAAACATCAGTCCTGCACTTCTTCATGCAGAGGCAAGGGTCTTCACACTTGATTTCCATCAGCAGTTCTGCTATTATTTTCTTTTTTTTTAAAAAAAAAAGATGTATTTTTGTAAGGTTAGATAATAAGATAAACAACATGGACAATAAAGCAGGACAATCTCTCAAACAGTTTAAGACAAGTGAAGGATGGCAGATAAACCCAGAGGCAGATGAACCTGGTACCCTGGATTCCAATTTTGTCACTGTTAAATAGATCTGGAGAGTCACAGTGCTCCTCTGGTGGCACGACGAGTCTCTTAACAGGATCAACTTCAGCACGCTAATTGGCATGGAAGACAAATTAGCTGCCGGTGCCAGCTCAGAGGTCCTGGGCAATAGACAGAATGAAGCCAATGTCTGTGTAATTGCCCAAAGAGACCTGGACTGAAATCCTTAATCACAGTTTTAACTACAGAACAAGAATTCTGCATGCTCTCGTTACTGGTTCAATGGTTCTGTGCTGGCTTTTGCCTACAAGCACAAGAGACGGCTTTCTTTGATGTCTGTGCTGCAAAACCAAGATCATGCTTATACCTACACGAAGTTGACACTCTGGAAGGGAAGGTGAAGAAGTCAAAAAACACAGAAACACCAGTATTTGTGAGCGTTTCTGCCCAGTAGAAATGCTGGGAAGGAAACCGGAGGGATGAAGTCTTCAGTTGCCCACTTTGAATAACAGGATCATTAATGCTGGCAGATAACTTCAAGATCATCAAGTTCAGCTGTCAAGCCAACACCACCTGGCCCACTAAACCATGTTTTCAAGTGCCACATCTACACATTTTGTGAATGCCTTGGGTGATGGTGACTCCACTAACTCCCTGGGCAACCTGTTCTAATACTTGACTGCTCTTTCAGTGATCTTATAGAATCATTAGGGATTGGAAGGGACCTCGAGAGATCATCTAGTCCAAACCCCTGCCACAGCAGGACCACCTAGACCAAGTTGCACAGGCACACATCCAGGTGGGTCTGGAACATCTCCAGAGAAGGAGACTCCACAACCCCCCTGGGCAGCCCGTTCCAGTGCTCCAGTACCCTCACTGGGAAGAAGTTCCTTCTGATATTTTTGAAACCTGCAAGCTGAGAGAAGCTGCTAACACTCAAGCATCTTCTCTGATGGACAGTTATTCATTGTGGAATAGCAAAGAGCAAGGCCTTACAGACCACGCAAACACAGTCACAGCCAGAAACAGAGGACACGGGGTGTGTGACTCTAGTCTAAGACAACTAAAACATGCGTTTAGGTGGTTGACAAAAACCAGGGAAACAGAGAAACACCAGCCTGTACTCCTCAGGCATCCATTCCATCCCCTGGGCAAGCTGCACAGCAATAGAAGAGGACAAGTACGGCGACTCCACCAGCAAACACCAAGCAGTTGCTAATGCTGTGCGCAGCACGTGGTGTGCCCAAACACAGCTGCCCCATGCACAGATGTCAGTGTGTGATGCTGCCCCTCCACACACCCCAGCAACAGGGGAAACCCTAGAAATCCTCCTAGAGCTAGTAAGCAACTCTCTGCTCTTAATTCTATTACTTTTTTCCAGATAGGGGCACGCTTCTGTACACGCTGTGGTACATCCTACCCGTATTGCCACAGAAAATTAAAAAAATATCTTTAAGAATTCATTTTTTTAAGTTCCTTCTGCCCTAGAGAAATAAATTGCCATCTCCCGATTTCTTGGCTTTTTATAAACTTGCATTTCAAAGAATAAGCCAGAGAGAAAGAATAGTCCACAGCAGTACCAGTTTAACTAAAACAATTGCTGAGTATTCATTTTCCCCTGTTCTCAGAACAGAAAGGCTGTTAGTGCTCCAGCAGTTGTGTGATGGGCAGGGCGTGCTGAGGACAGGAGCTCTACTGAGCTCTTCTTTCAAGGGAAGGAGTATCTATGGAGGTTTTGTGCTTGTTAGCATAACTGTAACTCAAGATCTGCACTGCAGTAACACCTAAGCAATCCGTCCAGACACATTCTCCTACACAAAGTATAAATACGTGGACACAACCCCACAAAGGGCTGGGTGGTTGCCAGACCCACCTCACAGAGGTGCAGGGGATTTAAAGGCTTAGTCTACAACGTTTTTGTCAAGACTTGAACATCTCTCACCAGCAGAAGGGCCTGAACTAGGAAAGGTGAAACTGTTGTGTTCATGTACAGACTTTGGAATTAGGTCCCTGCTGAATACTGAGCATGTGTGGAACCAGGCAACAGCCTAAAGACCACTCAGGAGGATTCCAAGAGGTTTCAAGTGCTCACAAGTAAGCCAGCAATTTCTAACACTTCTTCCATCCCCTGCCCTACCTTCCTCTCTAGAAATTTCACCTTCTTAACATTGATGTTTGCAGGTTTTTTGAGGAAACAAAGCACCAAACCATTGTATGATTTTGTATCAGATAAAATAATTTACTCTTAGGAAAAGAGAATAAACCAGTTACCTTAATTATTTGATGAGATGTCCAGGTCAGGAAAGCAGTATACTGCTTTATGTTCCACACTCATTAGTACTGTAGCTTAAAACCTTTCAGAACACCCAGTCCTTGAGGATTTCTAGACACAGAGAACTGAATCCACACCAAATGAAACAGCAGAAGACCCAGCTTGGAAAGAAACACCCCAAACAACTAGCACAGACACCTTGACTGAAGCTGAATGAAGCAAACACTGAGCAACATAATCATCAGCTGTGCCAACCCTGCCCACCACCAGCCATGAAGCCCAACCACGTTTCAATTAGATTAATTAATGACTGCTTTGCAGCCCCTTTCCCTCAGCTGGGCCCTGCTGTTACTAGATTACCTCACACTGGAAACAAAACCCTGTTGCAAAAAAAAATCTTCTTAAGGATTTACATCTACACTGAATAGCAACAGTAAAACGAAAACACCCACCCCAACCCCAAACCTGCCTTTCTGCCAGCTGAGGAATCGCACAGCATTACACAGGGGTGCTGTTCTGTGTTTGGGGAAGGGGGAAACACAGGGGAACACCATCAGCCCATTTCAGGGATCACAAACTTACTCCAGTTATCACCTCTATTACAGTCATATGCAGCAAGAAATTTGAGATTCAGCTAGTAAAGACATTGGAGTCTTGGAAAACTCACCTTCATTTGCTTGGATGGGCTGTCTGGTAGTGGCAGTGGATATATGCACCAGAAACAACCACCCTGTTAGTCCTGTTTTCAATTTCCCCATCCATCGGTCTGTCAGTTGTGACTTCAACACAGCAGTCAGTGCTGGCAGTGAGGCCACCATCTGCCTTTTCCAAATAAACCAAGTAAACCTAACATCTAACATCTAGATCATGCCGCTCAGCACCTCCTCCAGCCTAACCCTGAACACCTCCAGGGACGGACTACCACTGTCTGGGCTTCTTGCTCTCCAAATCACTTTTCTTCAGGCAGACAGGTGTTCATCAAATGCCCTTCTGCTTTGCCACGTTGAAATTCTATGGTAGCTGGCTTAGAAAACAATGAACTGTGCCCAAATTTGGGACTTTTTTTGCCAATCAGAATAAAAGCAGAGGACATTTCTCACATCAGCCTGCACCATGGGTGTCAGAGGAATATTTGCTGTGTCTTAGCTCCCTCTTTAGGGTCAGAATTTTACCTTCAGCAGCGAAGAGTTTCTTTTGTTCTCTCAACCTTATTTCCATTACATTGGGGTTGTAGAAGACACAGGTTTCATCATTAGATAGTAAGAGTCCCATTTTAACAAGATAAACCCATCAACACATGATGCTTGCACCAGCCTGTGTTGTTTAGTAACACTCATCTTCTGCCTGCAGAACCTGAGCTGTACTCTGGCAGGGAAGCTTAGGAATAGCCTTCCTCTGTTTGTTTACTGTGAGGTCTTTTATCACAGGGGCTTCTAGTGAGAGGAAAAGGGGGAATGGTTTCAAGCTAAATAAGGGGAGATTTAGATTAGAGGTAAGGAAAAACTTCCTCCCTGTGAGGGTGGTGAGGCACTGGAACAGGTTGCCCAGAGAGGTTGTGGATGTTCCATCCCTGGGAGTGTTCAAGGCCAGGTTGGATGGGGCTCTGAACAGCCTGGTCTGGTGAGAGGTGTCCCTGCCCATGACAGGGGAGTTGGAACTAGATGATCTCTGAGGTCCCTTCCAACCTAAATCAGTGTATGATTCTATGGAAAGGATGGGACTTGGTTGAGGACAGCTGGTCTCACTGGGGTTTGGGATGATTTACCTTTAAATTTGTTAATAAAAAGCAGTGTCTTTAGAGTCATCATGAAATCACTCAAAAGCATAAGATCTGAAAGAATTCTACAGAAGGAGAACATTTTAGAAGAGAATCCAAACCTCATGCTCATTTAAATATTATTTTCCATCACGCTAATAGCCACAGAGATAAAGGGAGGCAGAAGAAGATGTTACAGACCTTTATAATGTTCCTGTCAGCTCTGAAGTTTAGCATAAGATTTATTATTTATTTGGACCTGAAGAAAATCCAATTCTATAATTTTCCCTCTTTGAGATGAATAAACTGCATTTCTCCCAAACAGATGACAATCCACTGTCAATCACAGTGGCAGCTGCCAGCCCTGGTAGTCCTTAAACAAATTAATTCCATTAAGATCTAATGATCCTCTGTTGTGAGGATGCAGCAGCACTATTTAGATTCTGTGTCTCTGACAGAAGATAAAGGGTTTTGAAGTGGTTGTGAATGCTGTTGCAAAACAGCAGTTTCATCTGAAAAAGGTTCTTTAAAAAAATCAAACTTAATAAACAAAAGCCCAGTGTTGTTTTTGTTCATTTGATGAGCAAGCAGCAGTGCTCAGATTTCAACAACTTCAGTCAGCCTTTGGGTAATGAGTGTTCCTCCTCGACAAATATTAAGTGAGATCTGCTTTTGCTGTTACCCAGCTGTATTTTGACTTTGCACCTTCTAATTCCTGCAGCATTTCAGTAGCTGATATAAATCTCTTACTTTTGGAGAATGAGTGATGGATGTGGCCCATGAAGCTGCCCAAATTTCTTAATGGCCAGGGAAGCAAAGTAGGACTGCTTTGTTAGGATTGTATGACTTCAGATTTATAGTAATTATAAAGGGATACTTATTTAAGATGAATTTTTTTAGTATCTCTGTCCCACGGTATTGCCAGGACCAAAAGCACCACTGGGCTCTGAAAAGAAACTGCCAAGTTTCTGGTGGATACAATTCCACTAACCTTTTCCTTTAGTCTGCTCTCCTTGAGAAATATCTTGTCTTTTATCAGGGACAGAGAGAGCCAGGCAACTCTGCAATTCCCCAGCAAGTACTCAATCAAACCTTCAACTTTGCTGCAGCTCATTATCTTCACTGCAGCACAGAGTTCTTATCAGGGGCAAACAGGAGAAAGGATACGGTGCTGTTCTTGTGTGTATCTCACTGTACTCACAGAGAATATCAGTAACACTTGTAGTGGCGATGGTAATTCTGCCATTTAGAAATGCCAGCATCTCTTTTGTGAGGCACTAGTATCACGCCACCAGGGGCTTTACAGCGGTAGAAAGGTAAGAGAGAAAGCCACTCGTTTAGCACTGGCCAATGACAACTGGCAACACTAGGGCAGTTCCAGCTGTGGGCTTCTCCATAGGGTCCCACCCAGCAGCAGCTGATGCCTTTTCTTTGTTATCGCCTCCTACAGCTGTTCCGGCTGTAGAAGAAAAATACTGAGCCAAAGATAAACAGATTCTTGCATTCTGTATCCATTCCTTTGTAAGGACAGTTTGTCATGAAGTCATGAATCTGATGCACACTTAGGTTGCACCTGCTAAACCCTATGCTGAACTTCTGCAGGTTTTGAGTGAGGGGGGAGGAGGTAGCATGGGACAGAAAAACAAAAACCCGAACAGATTTATGAAAAATGAACCTGTTTGTTCCAGAGCTACTGCAATCCTGTCAGAAGTTTTTCGAGAGGGTTTAAGTAAGAGTCCAAGGGACGATGTCAGCATAACCGCAGAAGCATTACATAAGGATTTCCATTAAATAATCGTGGAAAGGTGCATTTTAGTGTTTCAAATTAAGACTGCTGGGAGCTCAGCTGGTTAGTCTGAAGAAAAGGAGGCTGAGGAGAGATGTTTTTGCTGTCTACAACTTCCTGAAAGGAGGTTGTAGAGAGGTGGTGGTTGGTCTCTTCTCACAAGTAATAAGGGATAGGACAAGAGGAAATGGCCTTGAGTTGCACCAGAGGAAATTTAGGTTAGACATGAAAACTTCTTCACTGAAAGAGTCATCAGGGCTTGGAACAGGCTGTCCAGGGAGAGGTCTGAATCACCATGCCTGAATACCTTTACAAGTCGTGTAGATCTGGAGCTCAGGGACAGGGTTTAGTGGTGGCCTTGGGACAGCTGGGTTAATGGTTGGACTCTATGACCTTTAAATTCTTTTCCAACCTGAAGGCTTTTATGATTCTCTGAAGCCATTATGAGGTGCACAGGAAAACCAGGCTGCAGGGCTTTAACTTTTGCAAAAAAAGGAGTGCATAAACAATGCCCAAAGAAATCACTTCCTTCATGTTACATGATTTCCCTTCCCTTCTTCCTTTCCCAGTGTGCCTTCAGTAATGTTACCACTCAAGCATTTCCAAGTTTTTCCAAAAAAAAATCATCACAGATCAATTTTTAATTAACTTTCTAAAAATATTTCTCTACCTCAACACAAAAAGTGCTGTAACTTGCAACAACAAAAAACAAGCTGTATGTCTTTTTATGGTCTTTCCCATACAGTTAATCACATGCTGCTGAACTCATTCTCTCCATCGTACACCTCTGTAACCTATTAAAGCCTTCTCCTGTGGTGAATCACTGGGAGTGCAGGGGGGACTTGCCTTTGGCAAAGATGGCTACTCACCAGCTGAGCTGCAGGAGGAGCAGAATTCACCAAGGAGACAGCATCCCTCACCCCTGTAACAGTGTCAGCGGTGCCAGCGCGGCAGCAGCAGGATGACTCTAGCAAAACAGTTTCAAACACTCTTCCAAAAGAAAGGACACTGCTGGGACTTCAGCAGCAGAGAAGCCCTTTTAATGTTTTAAAGCTACATGTTTGTGACTGAAGTAAGGAAAATGTGACAGATTCCTTCATCAGGTATCAGAGATTCATGGTGAGGCCAGATGGCCAAATGGACAGGCTCTTCCACAGGAAAGGTTGTCAGCTCTTGGCTCCTTCAGCAGAAAATGAAACCTCTCAGTGAGAAGCACCTGTGAGAAAGGAAACTGAAAAATGTTACTGCACAGTGAAGAACTCCAGAAGATTCCTCACACAGCTGGTTACTACGAATTAGGAAAGTTTAAAAAAAAGTGTGAAAAGCATGGGAACAGGAACATCTCCAGCATCTGGAAAACACTGAAAGAAAAGGAATCCACCATTCTGCATGGTAGGTGGGGCCCACCCAGCAAACGCTCTGATGTGGTATAGCAGGGGTCAGCACAGGGCAGAGTTCTATGAGGTGACTCTATCACAGCCAGATGAACCCAGGGTCTGGAACAAAACCCACAAAACCCCAGGAGTTGAGGATGGATTGGAAGGATCCAATTTCTGCTACGAGAATGATTTGATTCAGAACTGGGAAAAAGAAACACAAACAAATCACAGATCCAAAAACCAGTCTGGGAACAAAGAGCTAATATCAGTTTTATATTTCTTTTTTTAAAGGGTGGTTAGTTCTGGATTTGGTTTAGAAAATGCATACAACAGAGGAACAAAAACCAAATACAAATGAATTCTCAGGTATCTTGAATGGAAAGGGTGGATTTTAGTGCTCCGCTGCCCAGAAATTCACGCTACCAGCAACATCCTTTGTCAGTAACTCTATGAGTGTTCTCTAGAAGTTTACGAATTGCATTTTGTAAGTAACTGAAATGACCAGGTCTATCAGGGAGAAGCACCAGGTAACTGGCATAAATATTTAGGACTTTAAATTGTTGATAACTACAATTGCATCTAGCTAGCAGAGCATCCATATTATTAAGATTGAAGCTTATAGTTCTTAAACAGTTTGTGATGGTTCTGGGCACATTCTCCTGGGTAAGAAATGTTCAATGAGCACTTTTGACATGCCCTACAGGAGCAAATACTGTTACAGACTACTCTGTGGTTTAAAGTCTGTTTCTGGTACTTTCTTTTCCTCAGAAGCAGGCATCACAGCTTCCAGAAAGAATACAGGGCAAACGTCCTGAAAGGACCAGAGCAGATCAGGGCAAAAGGCTGCAGAAAACACTTGACAAGGCTCAAAGAACAGAACTAGAATTTGAGATATAACTTGAAGGTCACATAAATCCTATTGCTGGGAGAAAGGCTGACAGTAAGACATAACAGACACAACTAATGCAAACAGGTGCATGCACAATATGCTCTGCAGGAATGTCCATATCTCTCTTGTCAGTCTGTGCTCATCTCCATGTCCTTGTACAGAGAGAAGGAGCTGACCTCCCAACTTCTCTGCTTTAAAAGGCTTAAGCTGCAGCTCTGTCATCCTTGTGTGCTGTTACATCAGAATACTGAGTAATTTTAATACAAACACCTCAAAACACAACACAAGGCACAGTATATGTGCAAGAATATAGTGAATTTCAGGCATGAGTGACATATGCCCCCTGAATCCTTCCTGAAATACAATGCAATGCAGTAACTGGAGACCAGTTCTGGCAAAAATTGGCAATGAGAGTATTTCTACTTAGAGAAGAATTACACCTTGAGAAAACTGACCTTATTGTACCCCTTGCCACCACCACATGCACTTCAACTTTTGTTGCTCCTGTGAGCACCTCATCCATCTGTTCTTGAGAACTGTATGAAAATGACACAAGGCACAAAACATCCACATATGAGAATTGGCTAATCACAGAAACGATGAGGAATGCAGATCCAGAAGCAATAATAAAAGATGTGAGAGTTACAAAAAGTTATTGAAGCTGATTCTCTTGGTTGTCTGTGTATATGTGAAGCCTATAGTACCAAGTCAAATTACAACTGCCTGTAATTGCTGGCCTGATATTTACGGATGAGGAAATTGTGCTGCCAGAGGCACTACAGCCTGACCTGTTCCTAAGGACATGTGAAGGTCACAGTGGTATGAAAACTACAAAAAAATCAAGTGATCTTACTGCACTGGCTCACTCTGTTTTCTCTGTCAGTCCATGTGAAACTTGAGCACAATGAAATGTATAAGACAAGCTAGAACTGTGGTCTCACAGGACCACCTACATCTTCTTCCTTCTAGAAACGACGATGTAGAAATGTTCACTTTCTTCAGGATCTCTGCCAAATGAAGCAAATCTGAAAGATTAGAAGACTGACCTGATCTGAACTAGTTAGGCCAGGAGATGAAGGCATTGAGACCAAGAAGAGGGGTGTGAGCACTTGGTTTCCTCAAACAACCCCCTGATTAGTTTCTTCTATCTTGTAAACTGTTCTGAACATTTCCTCTTGAACCTTGTTGCTAGTCCCACAGAAATTGATGCAAACCCAGAACTCCTGTGTTCCAGGTGAGGATTTCAGCAAGGTGACCTCTTTCTTCTCCACTATAATAAAAAAGAAAGCCTTGACCGTTAAGAAATTTATGCAAATTATGGAAGAGAGTAATTCTGCCATTTTTGTCTTTGTCTGTTTCAAATATAAATACTTAGGACTTCATATTCCTGTTCGGATTTAAAACCCCTTTACTGCCCTTAAGCCTCATGCTGCTTCTCTTTAAACCAAGGGAAACTAACTGGAACGGTTTAGCACATCTCCCAGTTACCCAGTCTCTTAAGCAACGCTAGAAGCAGCTTTTCGTGAGAACAGCACCAGTGACATCTAGTGGGCCAAAAGCCTTAGCAACACTCAAACAGGCTGAATAATTCAGCAAGTAAAAAGAGTTATTCTAATTATTATTATTATTTTCTAAATCAGAAGAATCTAAATGTTTCTAAAATAGCTTCCTTTGGTCTCTTGAGCTCAATTTCTAAACTGGAAGGAGATCGATTTCACAAGGAACTAGGGAAATATCACTGTTGGGAGGACTAGAGTCTTCAAACCTGTCCCCACAGCTTTGAGGAGGGGGTTCTCCAACCAAACTGGCAGACTGAAACAGAGAAGCCAGATGCTGCAAGGAAAGCTGGCTTGCTTAGCTTGGGCAAGATTGATGAAGAGTGAGTATAAGGTTCATACTGCTTCTCAGGATCCAAGTTCCAGCTTCTTTTACATCTACCAAGACAGCCAGGTTCTTAATTTTAGTTACCTGCCTTGTATTCCCAAAGAATAAGCACAGGACTGATGCCTCAAGGAAGCTACAGACCTCTAAGCAGCTATGGAATACATTTAACGACACTTTTTGGAGCTGCAAGGCAACACTGGCAGGAAATAGCTGCCACTTCTACTAATTCTGTTTTATATTAGAAAAAGTAATCTTGAGTTCACCTAGATGAAATCTAAAAGGATTTTGAAACTACGACTTCCACACCAATCCATCCCAAGAAGCATCCATGCAACATGTTTAGGGCCCAACTAAATGGCACAGAGGCGCATTAGTTACTGCTGAAATGCAGTCACTTGTCCCTTGCAATGTAATGGCTTGGCTATCAACTGTCTGTGACAGTTCTGAGTAAAAAGAGTAGAATCTGGTTCTGTGACCAGTAGGGAAATAAAAGTATGCTGGGATCCTGCTGAGATTTGAGTGTGGTGCTTCAATCCTTAAAATGAGGGTTAAAAAACTTTATCTGAATCACATTCTCTCAAGGCAGAACACTCAGCTTTGGAATTACTGTCTTGTATTACAAGATTCAGAGCTTTTGACATCTATCAATTTCAAGTCTGTGAGTGATGAACTTCAAAATATTCCATTAAGAGCAAAATCACTTGTAATACAAGAAAACCAAGGAGATACATGAAGCTCAAGTACTTACCACGTGTCCCTTTCAGACACCTCTAGCTTAACAAGAGGCTCGTATCTCTCAGTGATGGAAAATCTTTGGGATCCCAGAGATAATCCAAGGACATAAATTATCAAAAGCATACTTGACAAAAGGTTTGGGCTTTGGTAGTTCGGACTTCCTTTTGTCAAATAACTATTAGTGAAAGGTTCCAAGTCATTCTACTTCTGAAAGTCCCTCCAAGCCATGTGCCACTGCCACAAAAGGGACTGGCTATGATTGCCAGTGAATGCGCCGTCATTTGTGTTACTGCCTGCATGTACAGATTACAAAAAGGCAACTATTGATCAGTAGGGACTTTGTATGAAGCAGCTCCTCAGCTCTTGTAGGCTGTTACCTTTAAAGGCAAGGAAATGCATTTTGGCTATTTTGAAGAACTGAATCTTGGCATCACGCAGAACTGCTGTGCAATTCTTCCATCAGCTGCTTTCCCTTGGAATTAAGCTGGAAGCTTTAAACCACACACACTTTCAATCTTACTTACTTCTCATATCTCATACTCTTACCCTTAAAGCATGCAAATATTGTGGTGGTGGTGAATGCCAGTAGTAACGAACCGTTTCTCCAACTGACTTTGTAATATACTGCCGCACAATCTGCATTTCAGGGCAATGAGTTTTAGAGCATAGCTCTAGGCATTCTATTTCTGTAGCTCAGTTATGAGCCAAGGCTTTCTCTACCATTGATTGAGCCTCCAGGGACCGTTCAGAGCTTACTCCTCTTCCAATTCCCAGGAAGTACTTATTTCTGTATAGTCAGATGCCTAAAGCTAGATGATGGGAGTAACTCTTCACCTTATGTTTCACATTGATTTATTAAATTCTGTCTCCAAGGTAAAGATGGAGCTGTTTCAAGACAGAAAATGCTACTGTGAAGAAGAGCATGAAGAACATATTCTGACATTGGAGCTAATAAGCTGTAACATAATTCTTCTTTAGGGAATATTTGTATATTCACTGCCCCCTCCCAAACGGGGAGCAATCACAGCATGCAGCTTTACAAAAGTAGTATAAAGCAGCAGTGGCTGCAATAGAGTCCTTTTATTCAGACAAAAGGAAACAATGAATTAAGGGTGAGGGAGAACAACATAACAGTATTTGTTGTATGAAACAGAAAATCAATGCCAAGTTTTAATAGCTTTGACCTATCATTAGAATCCTAAAAAAAACCCCAAACCACTACACTTTATAATTATTTCCCTAATGTGGCAATTACTAGCCAAGATAGCTGCAGCCAGTTGTTACTGGAATTATTCCTTAGCAAAGTTAAAGTTTAACTCGCAAGGAAACTGTGCTTTGAAAGAGAAGTATGTACAGCTGCAGCATATCCAGTTCCAAGGCCGAGTTAAGGCTCCTCTTTGTGTGTAAAGTTAAGACATTAACTCTGCTGGCTGTAGCTGCTGTTTACTACTGAAACGTGGTGCCTTTGATCACAGCTCTCCAAGTGCTTTACAGAAAAGAATGAAATGGTTGTGCTCATCTTACAGACCAGAGCTGCACTGTGGGCTACAAAGAAGTTCAGGGACTTGCCCAAGATCAAGTGCCAAGCTTGTGCAGGAACCAGGGTCTGATCTATGGTTTGTACTGCCTGTAGCTACAGCTTTCCTGCTAAACTCATTGCAGAAGAATCTCCAGAAATGTAAAGATATTTCAGAAGATGTTACAGACAAAACTTTATGGATGCCACCACACAAAAAGACAGATTTTAATCAATGCAAGTACAGGTTTACAGAAGCTTATGTCCAACTGACCTTTTAAAAAGTCTGTAGAGCTCTTATGAACTTGAGAGTTACAAAAAGTTATTGAAGCTGATTCTCTTGGTTGTCTGTGCAATTATATGTGAAGCCTATACTACCAAGTCAAATTACAACTGTCTGTAATTGCTGGCCTGATATTTACGTACCAGCTCCCCAAAACAAAAATTTCACAAGCCTAAATGTGAACGAATTTGGCTACATCATCAGGGCAGCTACACAGGCACAGTTTTTAAATCTTTCTTGAAACAGAGCTGTTAATTATTACTGAAAGTGGCATGGGAGAGGTCACTGAGCAGATAACACCGGGGTGTAGTGGGTTTAACTCTTTGATATCAGACACCTCTGAGGCCAAGCCTACCTAGGCAAGCTATCAAAGGCTCTATCTAGCACACTGATTTCTTCACCTGGTGACAAAGACTTTAAGTAAGGATTGAGTGAGGTAGTTGACAAAGTAGCACAGAAAAATAATAGTAAGGTGACATGAATAAGGTCCTAAAAAACAAAGAGACACATATATTTATAAATACGGTCACAGTAAAGTAAGGCAAGAATATGAAACTAGTCTCAGAGGTTTGTATAAAGCCACAGTAAGGACAACAAAGGACTGAAAGCCTTAATATATACAAAATTATGAGCCAATCAGCAAATTTCTGAGAATTTCCAATACCAAAATATACATCATAAAAAAGAGTTTATTTCAAATGGGGAATGGATGAAAACATTGCTTTACTTGGGAAAGATTCACGTGCTTGCTCAGTAGTCCAAAACGTACAAAGAACTAAAGGTGTTGAAACTGATCTGTGACCTTTTTTCAAAAGGGGAAACTCCTCAATCTGCCTTCCACAAACTGAAAAAACTAGACTTCAGTCTAGTCTAGAAAAATAAGTTAGGAATTCTGAATCAAGGGCTCTATTTTCAGTGTCAGAGAAATGAAGTTATAGAAGCCCACTGAGTTGGGTAACCACAAAGTCATCATCTCAAATACAAGGCAAAAGCCTGCAGAAACAGAAGTTCTGTTTGCTGTGTACATGTAATGGAAAAGATCCTGTTCTCACTAGCCACCTTACTGTAGTGAGATCACTACATGACAAGTACAATACAAGGTGCTAAGGAGACCCTGTTACTCATATACTTTTTATTAAAGTAGGAAGAAGGATTTGCTGTACTACACAGAGACAAAATGAGGTGAAGGAACCTTTCTGGACACTGCTTTGCCTCCTTCCCAGACTGAACACAACAGAGAGCCCTGAGAGTGATATAGTGTCCAGGAAGTTATTCCGGAAGAAATATTGAAGGAATTGTATGCTTTACCCTAGCAAAGAAAAAAAATTACATGGGACATGATAAACCTAAAGACTGTTGGCAATAAGGACAGAAACAAGCTGTTCCCATCACTGCAAGTAAACTTTTCTTATGGATGAACACCACTCGTGGAACAGCAGCCAGTGCTATAGAAACCCCCCTTTACAACACAGTGGAAAAATTCCTCTTAGCTGTGTTTGGCAATGGTCAAGTATAAAATTCTTCTGCGGTGTGATCTACAAGATCAGCTTGTTATTTCATAACACACAAGCATTAACAAGTCAAGCCACGTATCTGTGAGTGGACTGGGGGAAGGGAATGACTGGTTATTCCAGGTTTGGCACAATAAGGCCTCTGGGAAAGATGGTTGAAAGGATAGTGCAGCTTTCCTCAGAACAAACATTTGCCTTAAACCTCCTTCCTGAGCCCACCAACACATCTAATATTGCAATGCTTCGTGGCACCAGCTGCTGTACTGCTGTTAGAACAGGTGAGGAGCAGTAGATCACAGACATTATTTTTTCATTCCTGGTGCTTACACTAGCCTGTCAACATGGCAGACTTGCTGCACACTGGTAGAGAGCGAACATACCACATAAACAGAGCTGTTAGATGAAAGCTGATTGAGCTATGAGACCAATCTATGAAATGAATCATGCTAAGAAGCTCTGGACCGAGTCCTTGGGCCTAGTTATAGACAGGCTTCAGAGAATATGATACTGCTTAACATCTTCATTAACAACCTGGATGCCGGAACAGGGTGTATCCTCAGCAACACTATAAAACCATGAGTGGCTGATGCGCCAGAGACCTGGACTGGCTGGAAAATTTGGCTTAGCACAATTTCATAAAGTAGAGATGTTGCTTCTTCAGGACCACTCAGGATCACTTCAGTGATGTGGTGAAAATGAAAAGCAAATCCATCCTACTTGCATAGCTCTGCAGATCTATTCTCCAGGCTGTTAGGAAAAAACGCATTTGTTTTGGTTAAAAAAAAATATTTTATCAAACTCAACAGCTCATTGAAGACACTGTATTTTTACAGTCAGATGACTAACTCGTATTTGGTTTGCTCATTTTCACTCACATGCAGAGAGAAACCCATTACACACTCTGCAAGAAATCTGGCTTTAATTTAGAATACATAAACACTGCAATCTTAAGTGTCCTCAATTTAATGTAAACTTAATATTGATTCAATAAAAAGTATATGAGTAACAGGGTCTCCTTAGCACCTTGTATTGTACTTGTCATGTAGTGATCTCACTACAGTAAGGTGGCTAGTGAGAACAGGATCTTTTCCATTACATGTACACAGATTCTACTACCATTTTAACACTATGTACAAAATAAAACTGCCTGTGCAGCTTCGTTCATAATCTGAACTCAATACTGACGCTGGCCATGTAAATACTTGTTACACAGCCAGCCACGCTGAAAGTTCTATCCTTGTAAGATCACACGTAGGGCTTTCAATTTCACTGTATCTCTGCAGAGTTTGCTGCATCCTGCCTGCTGCCACTGTGAAAATGGTTAATCCCATTTCTCCTTAAAGGCAGGTCAATGCGTCCATGACACAATGGGGAAGAGAAGAGGGAACTTCACCAATCAAGGTAATAGAAATTGCAAGGAAAATGCTGCTTTTCCTAAAAAAACCCTAGCCAAACAAAAAGGTACCAGCCCCCAAACAAAAAAACCCTAAACCCTCCCACACCAAGACCCCACAAGAAAAATGTTATTCCTTACCTTTACTCTTAATGCTGAATAAGATGCAGACTTTATTTATATCCACTGTTTTACCTCCTCTAAAATAACCAGCCAACATTGTGAAAACATCAAAAGACTTATTGCGGTGACATGAAAGAAAGAACAAGTTTATATCATATGTTTCTGCCCACATCAATGGCAAGAAATTACAGGAACATTCATGGTACTACTGTATTGGATAATTAATCTTAAACTAACAATTACATTCCCATGTTCCAAGAAAAGGCTGGCAACAGCCTGACATTCCTGGTTATTCACCGGAGGACTCCTTTGTATGTGTTAAGGCGGCAGTAAAATATGTTTTTTTGAAGAAAATGCAGGTCACTGTGCAATACAGTAACTACAAAACATTTATTTTTTTTTTAAATAAAAACATATAAATCATCAGGCTTTGTAAAACAGCATGTCAAGTGTTTATCTTAATCTTTGTAGAGTAAAGCACCTTCAGTTTTATGCTAGAACAATCAACATAATTTATTATTTGGTCAGGCTATTAACCTACATTCAAATAAATATACTTTCAACAAAGACAGATCACTTAATGCTTTAACAGATTCTTATAGCTTTATAGAACGTTTCTCTGGTGACAAATGAAATACAGGCTGTGAAACCATGATTGCAGTAGTTGTTTTCTTCTTCTAATTTCAGTAAAGACTGGCCTATAATTTTCAGCTATAAAAACAATTACAAAGCACTACAGACTATAGCTTAAAAAAACCTGCATCACATAAAAGGAATAATTTGCAATGGCTTACCTAAACTGTTTCAGAATAAGAGGTGGGATACAAATGCCTAAATTAGTTACAACACACTGGGCCGGTCATATCATAGGAACCCCTCTTACGGAAACTACCCTCTGGACAGGAAATCTTATTACAAGAGAGAGAAGCTACTCAGAAGTGAAAACAAGAGAGCTCACAAGGGGATATTTATGCTGATACTATTGATAGGGTGCAAAATTCAATATTTAAAATTATACAAAACTTAGAAGTACAGAACAGAACTTAACAGTTTACTAACAGTTTACAAGTCCAAATAGTTCAGCACCTGAGATTTTCCTGCAGAAACCCAAACAGAGATACTTTCTTCACAAACATGTAATACAATCAACTGTTTTGTCTCAGTATTACACAAGAATAACTGATGAAGGAACAGCTGAAAAATACGTAACGCTCCAAAATTCTAATTAAACCTTGAAGATAAATCTGCAATGAAGCTACACTTAAACTTTGATCCATATGCCTTAGCTAACTGACTTTATGAAAACATTTTGTATTAAAACTCAAGTAGACTTCATTGATTAAAGTGTTCTGATGAAATTAAAAGTTTAAAGGAAAGACAAAGAACAATCTGAATCCTGTTGACAAAGAACTAAGAATACTGAAACAGAAACAGGTTTGAACAAAATGCAGTAACTCAATCTGCTACATGTGAGCTTACAGAGAATGCATGAACATAGCTTTACAGTTTTGTCTTTACTTTGGGAAATCTTTTTCTAGTTTCAGTTTGAGAGCTGTGAAGTTGCGTTTCCTGTATTTTGCTGTGTGAGATTAAGATTTTGTGATTTTGTTGTGTATAATTACCTGCCATGCTCAAGGCAGGCACTGTGCTGCATACCTGTCTTGGAACACAAATTTAATGTTTTAATCTCTTGGTTCTGGAGCTCTAAGTAATCACACATTCTATTTAACAACTGAACTCCCAGACCCCAGAGAAAAAATTTAAAACAAAGGCCTCACCAAAATAGCTTTCTGATGGGTTCCTAGTAGTTTATTCTAACATTATCTAATTGTATTTATGAAGACAATTTAAATGTCAAATGATATGCAAAATTGAGACCTCAAATACTGCAGTATGAGGGATGTTCCTTTAATTCTAGACATGCTTTTACAAGGGCAAGTCTACTATACATTTGGTTTTATTTCTTCACTTAGTGATACCGTAAAAAATTAAAACTATGAGTGTTATGAAGGTTAAATGTCCCCCTCCCCCCCCCACTCCTGCAATGAAATACTCTTCATTTTTTTGAAGCCTTTCTATGACTGAAGATCAGTAAAGCATATCTGTTTCTGTGCTTTAATTCCTAAATATGAGTAACTAGGCACTTAGTAGGAACTTCAGGAAGAAAAGCTGCAGAGATTATACTGAAAAGTTTAATATTAAATTATTGACATTTTGAAGTTTGAGTGCAGTAAAACGCACCACTGGCTCACCTAAAATCAAACCGAATAACCCTTTAAATTCATTTTATTTCTTCAATACAAGGTGCAGCAGAGTTTAAAGATCAAGAAGAGGAGCAAGCCCCTCCACCACAAACAAAAAAATCCCAAACCAAGAATATTGTTTTCAGTGCAAACACTGTAGTCTTCAAAAGGCTGAGTACAAATATTTATGTTCCAGTGTATCCTTACCTAAAAGGAATGTTGCTTCACATTATACAAGTTATGTCAAATAGCTTTAATCCAATCACAATACTCCAGATAACCCACTCAAATCGATATGGGGGCTGAAACCTATGTGTTTATACAAGCAGTGTAACTTTCTGGAGAAACTAATTCACACAGGTTGAAAGTTCTCATGAAAACCAAGGGCAAAGACAGCAAATGTAACTGCTGGTCCTTAATCAATTTGTTGAATGCGAAAAAAAGTAAGCAGCTACTTAATGAGTGAACACAGCCTCCTGCACCACCTCATGCCTGATTCCACAGGCCCAGAGGCAATTCTTCCTGATGGAACACAACCCAGCTGTATGTTGTTCCTTTTTCCAGTGTGCACAAGCTGAATTTCTTGCAAAACCCCTCAAACCTAAAGAAAACTTCTGTGACACTTAAGAGGGAGGTGGGCATGTTACTTTTGTCATTCAACATGCGCTTATAAACTTCTCCTAGAGTATGCTCTTGCAACATTGTGCTTTGCAGTTACTAGCTGGGTTGCCAAGGAACATATGAAAAAGGCACCTACTAGACTTCCTTAATTAGCTGCCCATGTTAATAATTTTGGTACCGTTCGTCACAGTACGCCAGGAGAAACAGCAGCACGAAGCATTAGGTGGACAAGAATTTTATATTTGTTCCCCTTTAAAAAGAAACATTTTAAAAACAAAGGCACTCAGGACAGAAACTCTCTCTCCAGTTCATATATTGATGGCCGGCAAGTTTTGCTCTTCATTCTACATAAAGGCACAGTGCAGTCTCTGTTTTGACCTTCCACATCGATATCAAGTAAAGAGGGCATGTGGCAGTTAGTTCTTTCCTCAGTATCAGGCAAGAAGTTAACATTTGGATCTGCACTGCCCCCTAAATATTCAGAGTCTTTAGAGTTTGGTTTAATTATACGTGGGATTATCTGCCATGCATCAATTTTACTTCTTAGAGAAGAAGGTCGAGGCCTTGATATGATGTTAACAGCACTTGGCTTTTCAGTTGAACCACAGCTGAGATTGCTTTGTTGAACAGACGGAGCATTTGGAGTTCCAGTAACTGATAGAACTGGTAATGTGGAGACAACACTGGTTGAAGGAAATCCATTAGCTAGGGGAAAGAAAAGGGCAAACAAAAAAAAGACAGTTTAAACCACGTGACATCTTGATTTCTTTGCCATTTGCAAAACAGGGTTGCCATAAATACTAGTGGCTTTTTTCCAACTGAAGAATTAAGAGAAAATGCTTGTGCATTTGTGGGGAATCTTCCAAGAGAGGACCAGCAGTGCTCAAGTAATGATTTTGCGCCTATACTCTCTGCTAGATGTCACACCAATTTATTTTTTATTGCTGCAGAAGGAGATAAGAGCATTAACCACCCACTAACAGGATGAATATTAGTATGGGAATACAGCTCAAATTTGTCCAGTTGTGAGTAGTTACATAGGCACAGAGTACCACAAAGTACCTTAGAGCTACCACAGAACACATTAATCATGAACTCACCCATTTACATGGAAACCAGATTTAAAGACTTTTTTTCAGCTTAACGTTTAGCAACCTGTTACTGAACGTTGACTTTCTCTCAACACTTTCTGTTTCTATACTCAGTCCCCTACATTTTAAGTTCTTAGTTACCCACCTGTGGTCTGAAAATTGCTCCCATCTGATAAAGTTCGTCTGTGACCCAACACACTAAACTTCTTCAAGGAATCATTTGGCACGTTTTGAGATCCTTGCTTCAGATTAAAAGGGTGATTTTTTAACTGCACAGAAACTGTGTTAGGAGCCACTTGGAACCTCTGTTCCCTCTTACTCTCAGAAGTTTCAGATGAGAAGTCATCAGTGGAACTGCATGGACCACAGTCACCAAGTACACTGCTTACAAACGCATCTTCAGTGTCAGATTGAAGGAGGCATTTTGTAGAAATGGAGGACATAGAGAGAAGATTCACAGTATTTGCAGCCGGGTTTAGGGATGGAATACTCGTTTCCTCTTTCTTGGATTGCAGTCGTGTAGGGCTGGCACTCCTGCGAAATTTTGAAGCACGCTGAAATATTCCATCACGTTTTTTCTTCTCATCTTTAGGCAAGAGTTCATCTGGACTCTGCGATTTGTTAAGCTCTCTGATATCTAAGCCCAGGGCAACAGATGCAAGGAGGACAGCACACCCATACAGCACTGAATCAGTCTTCTTTTTCTGCAGTGTCCTGCTCAGACTGTTTGTAGGTGTCATTTGAGGGGTGCTATTTGTAGAACTGGCAGAAGTTCCGTCTTCAAAGCTTTCATGCTCTACTGCATTATCTCCCTGATCATCTTTCCAAAGAGGTAGATTAATATAGGTCTGATTCGGCAACTTAATTGGCTTTGGTCTTTTACTGTCCAAACCTTCAGGGAGAAGCTTCTTATCTGTAGGGACACCTATAAAACATTACAGTAGATTTTTAAGGTTGCAAGTCAGCTATTCTTCTATCACATGCCTGTTATTTCCTCCGCTTGCACAACTATCGATCTTGAGGTACAACGTCAGAGTCAGAAGCTCAGGAGCTCTCATGGCTAAATTCAGAAATTTAGAAACATCCTAAGCCTAAACCTTTTTACTTTTTATAGGATGTAAAATAATAGAAATACTAGTTTGCTATAATTACATCCTTTTAGCAATTGAAAAGCAAACTCTATTAGAAGCTTGCAGATCACTATTCCTGAGTATAGAAGTTAGCTGCAAATAAATTGTGTTTTCCACATCTGAAAGACTAACCTTTATTTTAGGAGAGGCACAATGTGTGTCCCAACCTTCATGCACTCAACAATTAACTAGAAGATACTGTCCTTGCATTTTCTGAGATATTTGTGGATCTGCATCACTTTGGTATTGCTTTTCAAATGACACAGAAAATATTGCTGTGTTTGGGTGTCAGTGAATTAATTTATTATACATAAAATGCCACACTTTCAAAGAAGCAGTGCTCCAAATCAAGCAGGGTGCTATTTTCAAGCTAAAAGATTGTAGATTTATATCTTAGGAAGAAATTCCTCACTATGAGAGTGGTGAGGTACTGGAATAGGCTGTGGCTACTCCATCACTGGAAGTGTTCAAGGCTAGGTAGGAATGGGGCTCTGGGCAATCTGGTCTAGGGAGAGGTGTCCCTGGGTTAGAACTAGATGATCTCTGAGGTCACTTCCAACCCAACCTAAAACATTCAGTGATTCTATTATTACTTTTTTTTTTTTCAATTATTAGGCCAAAAATAAATTTGACATTTCACCTAATGATAGATAACATGGAAGGTATAAATTTATTCTACTTTTAACTAATGAATGCTACAGAATTAACACAGAATGTTTTATATGCAAATATGTAAATTCATATAATCTCTGCATATAGGGCTTTAGTAGGAAGCTAATAAATCTATGGAAATTCCTGTTTGTGAAGCTTTATTTCATACCCCTACCTGTGTATATGAAGAAAAAAAAGCCTTTTTCCTCGGGCACACCAAGTTATATCAGGTTTTGTCCTGACACTGGCAACTTAATTTGCTTAGATAAAAGAATTTGTAGCATAAAAAGTTATGTGCAAATTTGAAAATTATGATGAATACTATATATCCACAGCACATTATAGAAATGGACATAAAAAGCAGGATAAAGCTATTAGGATCCTTATTATGAGAGCATTACGCTTTACCTTGTGATTTACCTGTAAATCCTAAAGTGGTGCCTAAACAACTTGAAGACTTAGGCGTCTACATTATTTTTAACTTGAAAATTTAGAGGCCAAGTCTTATTTAAAAACAGGAAACCAGTATCTGGGAATCCATCAGGGCTTGAATTTTTAAATAATTTTGCATTATTTAAAACTACACATATTCCACTAACAACAGAAGTTGTTAATCATCACTTAAACATCAAAACAAATTCTGATTTGGCTTTAAAAAATTACATAAAACAGTCTATGTGGTACTGCTCACACACCATGTGTACTTCTTAGCAGCTAATGATGAAAATACGAAGATGTTATCACTTGCATTTGTTTATAGATAGGCTTTTTGCACAGGAATATTATTTGTACATTTTATCTTCTAGCAATCTGTATCATCTTTCAGTAATTTTAGCAACACAATTACATTGGAAGAGGTCTTAATGCCATTTATAAGGCAACCAGCTCTTACCTTGTTCCACAAATAGTGATGCTAAGGGAACACTCTTCTGATTCTTCATTAAAACAGTTGACCAAGGGTTGCTGCCATCTGAAAGGGGTCTGACTCTGAAATAACAATTCTGGTATTACAAAGGACACCATACTTACGTAGCTTCAACAGAAAAGTACAAGAACATTAAAAATGGACATAATAGCATGGAATCATAACATTATAACTTGATAAACACCTTCAGACAGGCTTTTGTAAAAATTACATTCTCTCAGGCCTAAAGGAAAAAAGGGCTTTGACTACCTATTAGAGGGCAAAACCTGGTGAACTCTCACTGTGTCAAAGAAATTATGTGCATACTGGAAATTTGTTAAACATAGGGCCTTTATAACAACATAAAAGTAATCATAAAGCCAGTTTCAGTAGATGGTCTGGAACCAACTGCTGCCACAGTTAAATGAGCAATGCCTCTAGCAAGAGTAAAAATTTGCTGTAAATAATTCTATACACTAGAAGAGTCAAGGAAAAGGATCTCTTGCTTCAGATTCAGTTTTGAGCACTCTGAAAAAAATCTGAAAGTGAAGGCACCAATTCAGCATGTTTGTCAGTATGAATGATGTTGCTGTGTGAATTACGCTTCATACGTGCAAAGTCAGCCAGTCCTATTTCCTCCAAGTGCCCATCTGGGGCCATGCTTGCAATTCCTCAAGTCCATGTGAGGAAAAGCATGACAGACAGGCCTGAACATCTGATATGCAGTAGTAACTCAACATCTCAACATTTTTCAAGTCTCAAAAAAAGGAAGACATTAAAGGTAATAGAAAAAAACCCAGGAAAGCTTCAAGTAAGCCTTTTACATTCTATGTGGGGAGACAAGGAAAATCTAAATGATTTTATGTGTTCAAGGCCTGGCTGGATGAGCTACCTGGTCTAGTGGAAGCTAATTCTGCTCATCAGGGGAGGTGGAACTAGATGATCTTTAAGGCTTCTTCCATCTGAAATCATTCTGTGATTATCAATGTAATTCCTAAATTAAAATGTAAGACTGAGTTTTAGCTGCAGAACTTTTCTAACTACTTCTATTAGTGATTCAGTTACCAAGGACACATGGTATTTTCAAACAAACAAAAAGTAGTAGACATACTTGTCCTTACAATCTGCACGATCCTTCGTTTGAACTGAACTTGGTCCCCATGTACAACCTCTCTTTTTAAAACTTCTTTTCATATCTTCAAACTCTTCTTGATGATAAGTTGTGCTCCTTCCCCAAGTTCTGTTGCTCTCATCTGAAGTCACTAGAGATTGGATTTAAAAACACAAACAAAAAATACTACAGATAAGTAGTAACTCTAAAACCAAATTATTTTGACAGCATGTTTTCTCATTGTAAAACCATCTTGACCCAGTAACATGAGGAGAACACAAAATCAGAGATTGTTTTGGTTTGTTTTACAGAAACCACCAGGCAAACTGCACTGATCCAAAGAGATGAGCAAGAAAGAAAAGTAATTTACAAGTTAACAAGAGATCCAAATTAAAGATAAACTAGCAAAATAATCATACTTTCCATGCTTCCTTTAACTGAGAACCTCTTAGTTAGGTAATTCAGACAAGTGAGTTAGACTGAGCACTTAAATGACAATGATGAAAGTATCTGCTGTGGAACAACTGGTATAAAATGAAGCAAAATATTCCAGTTGTGACAATGATTAACGTTTCTTTCTCACTACACCAATACAAATTAAAGGGTCTAAACTTCATTAAATGCTTAGTCTGTCACTGTCTCAACCATTGAATTAAACAGAACCAGCACCTTTAAAACATAATGAAATCTTGCCTTTTTTCATAACCCCACTGGGAAGTTCATATTCACTTGTGATATCTACATCTTGCTGGTACACATATAGACTGTTTCTTCGGCCATTAGCTGTGTGTGAGTCTGTTTTGGGAATCACTGAGGAAAAATTAAGAAAACGTAGTAGAGATCTTAGTCAAGTTCATTTGCCAGCACAGCCTCCCTTGCCGCACCAGTCTACTTGCCTTCTTTACTCTCCCATTTTCAACCACATTCTGGGACCTGTGGAATATATACCTACTGGTTTTCCCTCCTCCCTTCAAAACACCTTACAGAAACAGCTTGATTTGTTTTAATAACAAGATTTAAATTAAATAGATTTTTTTATTTTATCTTAAGCCTGTAGGTTTGGAAGCTGCACTCACTCATGAAAAAATGAAGCAATCAAGCAGCCAGTTGTTAGCTATGCCTGTTCAAACCCTCTGTATTTGAGCAACTCTTCTTGAAACAAAGACACTTTGAAGTTAAATCAAGATAAAACATTATTGTGAGGGGGAAAAAAGAATTTCTTTTGCACAGGTGCAGATGGGTGTGGAAGCTAAGTTGTTTTGCCTAGAATCTCCTGAGAGATCTGATAAGCTTTTAGGTAAAGTCTAGGGATCTAAACTCAGAAAAAGAGGTGGCCTTTTAAAGCAGACCCTTTCTGTTGTCCTTTATGTTCCAGTCCTCCAAATAGAAACGCCTGCTCCAAAAAATGCCAGATAAATCCCCACTAGCACTTCATGCACATCAAGGAGGGGTATGGCTATAGCTTACACAAGGTTAGGCAGTTAAAAAAATCCTACCTTGAAAGTTTTGAGAACTGGGACAATACTTGACACTTGCTTCATTTACATTATTTCCATTATTATCCAAAGATAAAATGAGACACTCTTGTTTACACATAATTCTGACATGTTATGAAGAAAAACCTTTCTTACCTTTATGCATTAACAAAAAAAAAAATCAACCAACCAAAAAAACCCACCACACATTTGAGGTTAATTACTGTGTCAGCTAACCTCTGAAAAAAGACTTTACATTTTCCTTTCATGTCTAATTTTCATTATGAGAAGCAGGACTAGGTTTGTCCATCTCTCTCCTTCATGCATAACATATGGGCAGCAATAGCCTTTGCCCAGGGAACTGTATCAATTACAGTTCAAACAAATAGTAAGGTTACTGCCAAAAAAGACACCACTTCTCATTTAGACATTAATAATGAAAAGGATTTCATAAAGCAAAAGGTATTCCAAAGGAGATGAAAGATCTGGTTTCTATCCAAACTTTGTTTAAAGCTTCAGGCTGGTTAAAAAAAAAAAGTAACTTTTTCAATCCCTAAAAAAAAGAAAAAAAAAAAAGCATTCTGATTTCCTCTCCACTTCCATCTGATAAAGTCAGACTCAGACTCTGAAGTCATTTCCTTCAGAGGTGACTACCCTTGCTGGAGAAGACAGTCACCACCCACAGGCAATTAGCTGGAAAAGGTTCCACCGATTTCACACAAACAGAAGCTTTAGGCATTCCATGCTGAATGTGGATAATTAGACAATCCACCTCACACAATAGATCAGACAGTGCAAATGCAAACAGAGACTCCAGTAGGAACTGTTTTCTATCTCAATGTATATCATTCTCAAATGTAAATAGTGGTACCTCCACTTCTGTCATCACTATACAGGAAATAGTGCAGACCTACAATTTTGGTTTTGATTGTTTTCAAAAACAATCTAAAGTATGCTTTGTTCTGGTTTTGTATTTGCTTAAAGCTTCTCTTTTGACAAATGTAAGCTGGGTTGCTGGATGGTTCTTTGGCCTTTTCATCTTAACAGGACTCCCTTATCCTCAGAATTGTTTTTGTAGTCCATAGTTTTTTTCGTTTATCAAATCCAATACCCAATAGAAACGTCTTTCCCCATTTTATGTGGACTTTAAACTTGATGCTTTGTCATTTGGTATTACAAATTTCGATTCTTCTTTCTTTTGTCCCAATCAGTTTACTAAAGAGTTCCGGAAGTCACTAAGGGCAGACATGATTTAAAGCATTCCAAATCACTCTGGTTACTGAAAACAAATTAGGAATTTAGCAAGATTATCCTTCCATCACAGAATGAGCTGCAAATGTTGAAACAAACTAAGGAATAGGTGTATCAGAAATCTGTGTGGAATCTGACACTACTACCAGTGTTTTCAGTGAGTATATGGAATAAATAGTCTCTATCAACCAAATAAACAAATAGAAATGGTGAAGACTTACATTGTATGGCTCGAAGACGAGGAATTATTGTGGGGCTACTTGATGGACTAGAGCTGCTACTGTTTAAACTCCTCCTCTTATCCAGATTAGGGGATGCCTGCACAGTTATTTTGTGCTGGAAATCTGTAGGAGGGTCAAACAAATGAGTTTTCATGTTCCAAATAAAAAACTCCCCAGGAGATTATACTCTTGTACTTCTATCAATTAAAACTACGTAACTTCATAGACACTACTAGGTGATAGGTTTGCAAGTACGTTCAGGTGAACCCAAACTGAGACACATCCACATCACAAACTGTTACTCAATCTTGTTGGTTGCCATAAGAGCAAAATCTCAGTATTTAATCTCAAATCAACCAATATTCATGGCAAGCAGACTCTCCTTATTTTGTAACAGGTAATTAATCTATAACATATAGTAGCATTAACAGAGAAGTCAACATGTCAGAAAAAGATCCCAAAGTACAGAACTACAGCAATGCAGTAAAACAAAAAAAACCCCAAAAATACTGGCAAATTTGAAACATTTTACAAAATAAAATCTGACAGTATGCCCTTCTGGGTGACAGTAAGCCCATTATGGGTGTAATTAAATTGCAAGCAATTCTTAAAAGTTATTTATCTCTAGGGCAATTCATCCAGATGATTCTTGACAAAGAGCTAAATGGAATTCTGAATAAAACTTCTAGCGCTTTTTCAAGTTAAACAAGAACATGACTGGAAACAGCAGAAAGAAATAAGGAAAAGTAAGCTTATTCACTGGTGCTGAAACAGTAGTTTAAATATTACTGCCCTTTTGTCTCTTTCCAGCTATCACACAGCTGTGATTTGATAAGACCACTATTGCCATGGTTCTTACTGTGTCAGTAGAAAACAGAGAGACTTAACTACTGCAGGGTTTCCAGTCGTCGGCTAACCTTGAGTTTCCGTAGTGCCACCTTGTGGCAACACCAAAAAGGCATCACTGCAGCTATCTCTGACACTAAAGTACCCCAACTCGCTACAAACACACCCCCATTTCAATGCACTGTTGGGTGGAATTAAATGTTCTCACATTTAAATTGTACTCCGAAATAGTATCTGCTGCTGTTATTACAACCTTTCAATGCAAGAAGTCAGGCACCCAGGATAGTAACTGCAGTGTGGCATTTGTGACTGCAATAACCACACATAGCTTGGACCTACTACACCTCCAGCCTCTACAAGGTGTTGCTTTTCTGCTAGGTGTTTGAGAATTTAGGGAAAACAGCATCAATATCTGATCCATTTGTTCTGTGATAAAGTATTTCTCTTTCTGCACAGAGAGAGTGATAGCAAAATACCGGATTTTGAAGCAGTATTAAGTCGCTCCCGTGCTGGCAACCTTTCCTAGCAGTTATAATGGACTTCTAGCTCAAATAGGGGAAAGATTCTATCAGATAAAATAAGAAGAATACAAGAATATGGTATGTGAAAGTTACTTCCTTAGAGAAAAAAAGAGCAATACAACTCACACTGTACCTTTTTGCACTGCTAGGGTAAAGAGTATCTGGCAATGAACTAAAGTAGTAGCCAATACAAAAAACATTAACCATGGAACTGAAGCCTCTGTGTTTAATTGTAACATATACCAGGAACTTTAAAAAAAAATAACAAACCTGAAGGCAAACTAATTCTGTGTCCATCTTTAAGTTTTAAACGGCTTCTCTTGAACTTGCCCTTCCTCTTTTTCACATTGGGCTTCTCTTGGTTTAACTGGAATATCATGATATTCAGCTCACGCTCCAGTACGTTGATCTCGCGTTCTGCTAACTGTTGCTCACGGCGCTTAAGTAATTCTTCCTGAGATTTTTGCTGAAGAGCTGCTCTTGTCAACTCCTCTTCTCGTGATCGAAGCTCCTGTAGATAAGATTCACACAAGTGAAACTCAGTAATAAAGAGAAGTTTGAATTAAAGGATATATGAAAAAAGTAGTGGATTGTATTTCCCGATTTATTTCCATGAAGTACAGCATACATGTGAGATGTACATACAGTCTTCTGACAGTTCTCCATTCTGCATAAACCAAAATACTTAAGTGTTATATAGATTTCCCTTGAGTTACTTTAGTGAATGCAGGAAGCCCTAGTGATGGGGACAGCACATCCAGGAAAGGATTATCAGCTTAGAGACTAGCAGAAAACTTGCTCCAAGTTCGTTGCTTGTATCATTCCGTCAGAGCATGAGGGCTGCTCTTAGATAGCTCCTGTGCACTAGCATGAAGTCAGTGATCTGACAAACACACAAATAAATGTCTTCATCTTAAATTTTCTAACCTGGTTTTCAGCTGTGTATTTAGTAGCACTTTTCTATCCAAAAAAGCAATCAGTATTACGCTGAGATGATTAGTGTAATAGGATAAACCAAGTCATAAGACAGAAGACAGCTGTTTCTTAATTAAAATCAAGGAGGTATCTGTATAACATTAAGCAGCTACTAACCACTGAATTATTTCACACAGACTCTCCAACCATCACTCCCACAGAATGACTTTCTCCATTTATACCTTTTTTTTATTTTGGAGAAAGAAAAGCATCAGTAAGGAAAAGAGTCAGTTTTTCAGGGTAAATTAATCTCCAAGACTAAACATTTGTAGAAATGCCATCTTAAAGTTATCTTAATCTTCAGCTTCCAAAATCTGTTGAAACATATGGGAAATGTAAGTAGACCATCCTTAATCTTACGCGTGAATCAGACTCACCCAAAAGTGTTCTAAGTCAGTACCACTAATAAAAGAGACAACAGGAAAAAAGAGAAGCTATGATGTAACTGATACTTTATGCTTCCCACTACATCACTTTTTTCAGATTCACGTATCATTGTGTAAATTCTGCCTAGATTGAAATGGAAGTGGAAATTCAAAAAAACAAACCCAGCATTTGAACTGGATCTAGTCTAAAAGTTTTGGATATCAGAATCTTACTCCTATTTAAAAATTATTCGTCACTCCACAGTCTTACAGTTCTGGTATCATTTGCTGTTTGGTTATTGTTTGGGGTTTTTTTTCAGAGTAGACTGGTTCTGCTCATCAATACCCAGCAATGTTTTATGCTAACACAATTAATTATCACATACAATGAAAGAAAATAAAAGCACAAATTTTCTGCTCTAACTTCCACTTTCCTAAATAAATTAGGTCCTGAACTACACTATTTTTGTGTTTTCAAATGAGGAGAAAAAAACCTTGCTGCTCCTGTAAAAAGCACTGAGTAAGGAGTTGAGATAAGAATTATCTGTTCTTCAGAAGGATATTGGTTTTCTTTGCAACTATAGCAGACACACCATGCCTATTATTGTTTTCAAAGGTTGACAAATTTCATAGAGTTTAATAATTTGGAGTGAGCAAGTTTCAACACCGTATTTAAAAAAAAACCCACAAAAACCAAAATGATTTTATTTTAATCCCTGTGGCATAACTCTTACAGCTTGGCAAAAAGCAACTCTGCCTCTTGGACGTTCAAAGGAACCTGGTCTTCAGCCAGTGACTAAGGTTAGGGATTTTTGGTTTGATTTTTCATAAATACTGCAACATTTAATTTAGACACTACTGCAAATTTTCACTTTCTTCTGCCCCCCAGCTGAGTCAAAACCAGACAAACTAAAGCAAGGGCTGGAAGCACAAGTTAAATGTGCGTGAAGTTAAATTTAGAAAAAAGGTTTACAGCTTGAATAGAAAAAAAACTTTACTACTAAATTAATACAGCAATAGAGATGTATTAGGAAACTCTGTTGATTATCCATCTCTTCTAGTCCTCAGGTTCCATAATGCTCACTAACTATGGCAAAAACAAGACCCATACTGAAGAGGTAGACAGTCTAGAAAAAATAAGTGCTTCCTGACTGAGAGATTATTTACTCTTTTCCAAATAAACTAATTAAAAAGACTTACTGCGATTAGTTATGCAATGTTTCTACACTGCCCTACAATTAAAACACCCAAAGAATTCCAGATTTAAATTGCTCAAGTATGTTTGTCAAAAGAAGATGATGATCTCTTGGAGTGGGTGTCACCATCACCCATTTACAGCAAGCCCTTGAGGGAATTCCTCCAGCTACAGAAGTTCTTCTTTCACAGAGCACTGTGCTTGCTTTACTATTATTATTGTATATAGAAATACTTCACGGACATTGCTTTCTGGATAGCAACTGATAGTACAATAGATACAGTGCCAAATTAAATAAGCCTGCACATATGAAAGGCTTATCTCAGGCAAAGTTGCATGCTTTCATTTTTTGAAAAGTTTACACAATCAGGGCAGATACTTTTGGAGATGCATTTATCCTGGCATCTGACAATTACATTTCATTCTATCTTTTCCCTCTAAGTAAACTTAACTCTCTTTCAGCAAAAATATTACTTTTCTTACAAAGCTTTGCACAATGTCCTTTTGTCAGGAATTTCAATTTGGTAGAAAATTTCACACTGGACTAATGCTTCCAGAAAACAAAAAAACCTGAATGGCTCCTAGAGTAGAAAAAGAGAAACCATTGTTTGAGCAGTTGCCAGAGGGACAGAAAAAATAGTTAAGCCCTATATCAGGCTGTGACAATAAACACAGTGGCTGGTGAACTTACCAGCAAGTAAAAAGGAAACACCACACTCAGGAGGGGTTTAAAATTCATCTGGTAAGGAAGAGACCTGGTAGCTACAGTCTTTGATCACCTTCAGTGACTACATCCTTTCTAAATGAACATCTCAGTTCTCTTCATCTCTTATTGCTATTTATTTATCTCATTATGGAAGGGACAAATCTGTACCGGGCAATAATTATACTGCAAGAAAAACCTGCAGAGGAACCTGTTTTTTTACCAGATACATTTCTATCCACAGAGGACACCTGCCCAATCCTAGCTGTTATCTTCATTGAGTTGTCTAAAGGAAAAGATAAAACTCAAGATGATTAAAACCAAGTTGAAGTAACTAAAAGGGGAGGCAGAATTGACTTAACAGTGAGCAAAAACATATTATGATAACACAGAGAGAAGATTAGCAACAAGAATCTGGATAACAGACAAGAGAAACCGGATTCACTGATTCACCAGTACAAGCTCGACCTAATCGATCTTATTATGATCTGACAGGAAGACTTCCCAAACTCAAAGCTGGGAGATATCAATTCTGTCAGTCTGATCAGGAAAGAGAAACATAAAAGCACCACTGATTTTTGGAAAAGAAACCACATGATACACTCGTATAACAGAATGAAAAGCTTTGCAATTCCACAGCTGAAAAGAAAGCTCAGCGGCAGCTGAAAATCCGTAGTGTTTATAAATATTAGCTAAACGTTAAATAAACTTTGATTTGTTTGCTAAGTGATGCATTCAAACAGCCAAGAATAAAATAAGGTGTTTTAAAAGACCCTTTGTGTGACATTTACACATCTACAACCTGTTCTCTTTTGGGAAGACTTGCATTTCTTGAATGAGGCATTCAAAGAATCACAAAATGGTTCAGGTTGGAAGGGATCTCAGATGTCATGCAGTTCCAAATCCCTGCCATTGGCGGGGACATCTCTCACCGGACCAGGTTGCCCAAAGTCCTGGCCTTGAACACTTCCATGAATGGACCAGCCATAACCTCCCCAGGCGAGCTGTTCCAGTGCTCAGCACCATCACAGGGAGGAATTTCTTCCCAAGATCTGATCTAAATCTCCTCTCTTGTACTGTGAAACCATCCCCCTATCCTACCACTAGAGTCTCTCATTATAAGTCTCTCTGCAGCTTTCCTGTAGCCCACTCAGGTACTGGAAAGCTGCTATAGAGTCCCTCTGGAGCCTTCGCTTTTCCAGGATGAACAGCCCCACCTCCAACAGCCTGTTTTCATAGCAGATGTGTTCTAGCCCTCTGATCATCCTTGTGGTGTCCTCTGTTCTTGCTCCAACATTTCCACATCCTTCTTATACTGAGGACTCCAAAGCAGGACACAGTGCTCCAGGTGATGTTTCACAAGAACACAGTAGAGGGGAAGAATCACCTCCCTTGACCTGCTGGTGACACTTCCTTTGATGTAGCCCAGGATACAGTTGGCCTTCTGGGCTGCACTCACACATCGCCAGATTATGTTGAGCTTCTCATTTACGAGCATCCCTAAGCCCTTCTTCCTCAGGACTGCCCTCAATGTTCTGTATTGCAAATACTTCAACAAAAATAGCTCTAGCTACAGTTTCACCATGCAGAACAGAACTGATTATTGGTTTTGTTAAGTAAGAAAGGGGAAAAGCAACGTCGTCTGAAATGTGAAAAACATTTCAGGAAAAGGTCCAGTATTCAGACCTTTTTTGCTAACATAAGTTTGCTGCAAGGGAGTTACAGGTTTATCTTAAAATACTGTCTGGAAACTAACTGTAGTGCTGAGAGCATGGTTTAGGGGTGACCTGGAAGTGCTGTGTGGAAGGTTGGACTTGATGATCTTAAAGGTCTCATCCATCCAAAGAAATTATGTGATTCTGTAATGCGATTTAAGAATCCTACATGCACAAACAAGAGTAAGCAACTTAAATTAGTAAAGTTCAATGACAGAGTAAATCCTGTCTTCCAATTAGGTCATGTTCTCAAGTCTATCTCCAATTGTAAATCAGGTTTCTAGTATTATACTGATAAGCCACAATTCAGAAATGCACTGCTGCTGCATCACATGAACACACACACAGACAGACAGATATCTTTTCTTCCCTGTCATGGAATTGGAAAAATCAACTTACTTTTTCCTTGGTCCTCAATTCGTTGAATATCTGCTGAATTTCCAATTTCCAGTCATCTTGCATGGAATGAAAAGACTCTTGAGGCATTTCAGTCATAACTGCCCCTTCGATGGCAGTAAGCTGTTCAAGAATTAAGGCAAACGATGGTCGGATATGAGGGTCCTGCTCCCAGCATTCTAGAATTTACCAAAATCCCATCAGTTTTTAATAACACATAGAACTTTTTGAAGAACTACATGTATTTCAAGTTACTTGCTACTGTACTTCAATTTTTAATGCTTCCTTTTACCCGCAAGGCTTCACTTGTCCTTTTTCCATTTACAGAAGTTACAACTACCTACCTGAAATTAGAGGACTGGGGGTTTTTTTATTAATCGAAATAGTAAAACTAGTCCTACAGCACACAAGGGATAAATTTAAAAGGTAAAGAAATGTACAAGGCAACAGCCATTAGCAAGCAATCTATGTGGCTCTTTTTAACACTCACTGAAAAAAACAATGAGGAAAACGTGGCATCTGCAGTTCATCCCCTTGGGATTTTATCTTGATCTGTAGAATGTCCTGTAGTTTATGCCAATTATCATAATTTGAAAAATGAGTAAAACCAGAGCAAAATTGTACAACTTCCTCAGAAACACTTCAACTGTTTGCAACATCCAGTTGTTGTGTAAAGAGAAGCCAATTTCTTTGTACACAGTACATTATAAGTATTTATTTTGCAATCTTGTGACTATCACAGGCAACAAAGCACCCCCAAGACAGAACTAAATATATAGGAAGAAATTGCATAGATACCTTTCATTAGTTTTGCAAATGGTTCAGGGCACGTGGATGGAATGGGCAAAGTGAGTTTATTGACAGCAACTCCATAAGCCACAGCAAGGCCATCAATGCCACGGTAAGGAACTTCTCCTGTAAGCAGTTCCCACAGCAACACACCATAACTGCAAAAGGGAAAATGCTGACAGTTATCTTCTGAATACTGACACATCGTTTACTCAAGAACAAACAAGTATTTGTGTCCAACCATGCACTGTCGTTAATATGGACTTCCTATGTCAAAAGTTAGTGCCATTAGGAGTTGGCCTTACTTTAGTCATCTTGCACCTTACCATGAATTGCTGCTTAGTCTGAAGGAAAAGAGGCAGAGGGAAGAAGTTCTCACTGCCTACAACTACATGAAAGAAGGTTGTAGAGAGGTGGGGGATGGTCTCTTCTCACAGGTAACAAATGACAAGACAAGAGGAAATGGCCTCAAGTTGCACCAGGGGAAGTTTAGGTTGGACATGAGGAAAATCTTCACTGAAAGGGTAATCAGGCCTTGGAACAGGCTGCCCAGGGAGGGGGCTGAATCACCATCCCTGGATGCATTTAAAAGTCAAAAGGAGCTAGGGACAGGGTTTAGCGGTGGATTTGGGACTGCTGGTTGAACTTAATGATCCTGAAGGTCTTTTCCTATCTGAGTGATTCTATGAGTCTATAATCAAATCAGATGCAACTCCAATGCTGACTCACATTCCTGTTCAAAATGTAGCCTGAAGTCACTTTTACAGAAGTACCTGTATCACATAAATCTCTCTTGCAATCACAGATGTGAATTACACAAAATTAGCAAACTTCCCTCGAACAAAATACAAAAACAGCAGAACATTCAGGCCGTTCAAATTTCCAAACATTTCACAACAATGTACCTAGGCCTAGATGCTAAATTTTATAAAAAATAGCAGCTAAAGCCACCTGAAAAGCCTCAGCTTTCCTTAGATGCTTGCATTTCTAATCCCTTTGTGTGTCACATAAAGGCCTGTTGACTTTTCGCTTTCCACAAAGATACAACAAGATAAATAATTTCACATAAACAACTAATTTCTCCAGATTAGGGAAAAAAAACCCCAAAAACCAAAATTCTCTAATGAAAGGTGAGGGCATCAAGAGATCTTTTTCCCTGCATGAAGGACAGAGATCAAGAATCAGAGGAATTTGTGTTGCAGCAACATTAATCATAAGAATTTCTGATATGCTGTCCACTCTAGAAGAGCTGGGTGTAGCTTTTACCTTCTTTGAGTACCTGTTTGACTTGCTTAAGCAATCCAAGGCCCTACGCAGAAAGCTGGGACAGCATGTTCACTGCTATTTCTCTAGAGTTCCTATTCCACCCCCCAACCTTTGAAATACACAGCTTGTACAGTTGGTTTTGTGGAAGCAGGAATGACTTCTCTTAGAATGTAAGCCTAAATTAGTAAACTTTATGATTGGGTTTGGGCTTGCTGTGTCGCTGCTTTCTCTTCCTGCCACGTTTGAGGAACAAAGATACAAAGGATACACAACCTCTCACTACTTTTGAAGAGTAAAGTAAGCAGGCAAAGACTGAAAAACAGAGTACAACTTACTGTTCCTCACCTTTCCCTCCAGTTGTTTGAAGAAACTACCTGCAAGTTTTCCTACACGAAGAGACATGCATTCAGCACAGGGGAAGTAAGAGCTGAGCACCTCTTCCCTTACTAGGTACCCTTCGTACTAGAAATAGCACCTCAACTGCAGCAAATGTGACCAGAAACACAGATGTGAACACACACTAATTAAATTTTTCTGACTCTCTTCTTAATGAGAAACATAATTTAGCATTATAGCAGACCACACAACATTACTTTAATAAATAATAGAGCAGCAAGCTATTGCAATATCAGCACAAATACCAGCAGTATTTTGATTACATTCTGTTATCTAAACAGTATTTTCTACTCAGTATTTTCTACCACAAATATCTTAGAAAACATAAATTTATAGTGTTAAAAGTTAATCAAAAGCTGATGAATATGGGCTATCTTACTCCCTCAAAGAAAGGGGGGGGGGGGAACAGAAGCCTTGGGCATCTTAATAATGTCCTCACAACCTTTTTCCAGCCTAATCACTTCTGTATACTCCAAGAACAATTAATGCCAGTTTGTTTTAAAAATCAGTGTTACTTCTGGCAATAATGAATTAAAGTCTTCCATTTTATGCTTGACAGAAGAATTCTACTGAACTACATCTCAAGTTCTCATGTGTGTGCTTACAGAAAGTGTAAAAATAATGTCGTGCTCTCTCAGCAGGTATAGGCTGTTCTTAATTCAAAGAATTCCCTTGTTCAGACACTTCTATACATATTTTAGCATAACCTCTGAAGTTAAGCAGGAAAATAAATTTAACTAAAATGAAAGAATCTTTTATAAAAAGCCATATCACACTACTGGCTTTAGTTATGTTTATAATTCCAGCTTTTAATCCTAAATAGTTCCCAACAGTGCCAAGAAGGTGGTTGTAAAATTTTAAACAGACCAACAGAGTAATAGCCTGAAAACATCTCTTTTAATGAAAGCAGTCTTAATGCTGAGTATCAAGAGCCAGCGCTGTGGGGGGAAAATTGTGGGAAGGAACATTCTAGTCCGGCCACCCTGGAGTTTTTGGGAGGTACTAATCTATCATCATCTAGGACAACAACCACTTATTAACTCTCTCAACTACAAAAGTAGCTTCTTTGTATATTAAATTTCAGCAGCCCACATACAGCTCTCCTATGTATACAGTCAGAGCTTCTAAGAAATACCTTTAAAAAAAGAAAAAAAAAGCCATGTCTGATTCCATCTTCACCAAAAGGCAAAGAATACAAGCATAATCTGCTTGAACTATACGCTTTAAACCATTAAAACTAATACATTTTCAAAGCTATGTTCTTTTAAATATTTTTGTTATTAAAAACTACTCCCCTGCCATCAAACATGATTTAAGCCTGCCTACATCTCACCTCAGCAGTAACTTTCTGTTTTTACACATCCTAAAACTTGACTAAAATGGTGGGCATATTTGCACTTCCAGGCTCCACACACAACACCATGAGTGAAATACCACTAACAAACGTGTGATGATCAGTGGAAGGGTAGGAAGAGGGGAACTCTCATTTGGGAACTCAGAAGCACTTGCCAAAGAATAACAAATACAGCAGTTGTAACTCTGGTTTGGGAAGCAAAAGGTTACACATGCAGGACCTGGAATGCACCGGTTCTGCTGTCTAGGATGACACCTGAGAACATGCAGCCTGGAAGGCTCGGCATGAAGATACTCCACCTTTTCTGACACCTGGCTAATTCTGGAGGACAAGCTGTGAGTATACCTGAGCAGCTTCAACTGCCTTTTTGTTATTTGGATTCTTTTGGTGCAAATAATGAGAGGTCTGCAGGTTTCTTTTGGACAGTTAACCGCAGTTCAACACTTTCCTGAAATATACTGTTGTCTTGTATTAGAGAGACCCACACTTATAATTGTAACCAGATTTCTTTTAAAACAAAGAAACCACTCCTATAACCAGGGTATTTTTTATTCGCTGTGCTTTCAGAGAAAGAGTAAAGATAAGCAACAGAACAGATCAAGATGCAGTAAGCAGAAATTCTTCAGAAGCCAAGAAGGCCCAAACTACACTGTACAACACAGCCTTTCTACTTATAAACCTCTCCTGTTAGACGTCCAGCATCAAGCTAAATACTTACATTTTTACAAGAGAGGCGTGCAGGAGAGAAGGCGAAGAAGAGAAATACTGTAGGTTCCAAAAATGTAAACTAATGTTGCAGCAGAATATAAAACAACTGCACCAAAGCATACCCCCTCAGATACCTAAAATCACAGCAACAAGACTGGACAGGACCTGTAATTAAGCATGGAATACAGCTGATTAGGGAAATGCCTACACCCAACCTCCACCCGCAAAAGAAAAAAAAAAAGAAAGAAAAAAGAAAGAATGAGGAAAAAAAAATGAAGCCAAAGATGTTTCTCAGCAGGGCATCAACTTAGGCTCACGTAAACAAAATGCTGAAAATCGATTCCAAACACGAGACAAATGGGTGTCACAAAACAGCAGTGCAGATACAGAATCATTTGGAGAATACCGAAAGCATTACTTCATACTGTGGAATATCAGGCATCTAAGTAAAACAGGCCCCTACTTAAGAATTATACAACACAGAACATGCATAAGAAGGCATGAGAAAACAGATTAAAATCCCCTCCTCCTTCTCCAAATGGCTATCTTGAATCCTTTGGGAGAAAACAGTTTGGGAAGAAAGGAAATGTGGACTTTTCAGGGTGAGGCACAAGCAGCTTTTAGAGCCTATTGTGCAATAACTGCTTCTTTCCACTCAAATCAGAACTAAATTAAAACTGAAGTTTAAATTATCTTTTTCCAATACACATAACCCACACTACACCAGTCAAATACAGTATCAGTATTGAGAGCCGTATTATTTATAAGATCTACAATAATGCTTTCAAGGAAATATTCAAAATTTAACACAATGAGTTCCCCACCTCTAAAATTAGAGAGCAAGTTAAACCAATTGTGAGCTGAACACTCTCTCCTCACTTCAGCTACTGTAAATGCAGAAGCTGAGATCTGATGTTCACTTCTACACACATTTGAGATTCCTAAAACCAGCACCAATTTAATATTTGGCAAAGTTCTGGTTTGCAGCTTGTTTTTATTTATCAGACCTATATCAGAGTTAATAACTATCTGGTCCAATATTTTAAAGCAGAATTAGGTATCTGATATAAAGTAAATATATATCAATATGAGATACATTCTATGTTAATACATTAGGAGCATATAAGACTCCAGATAAAATACTTGGGTAACTTAACCAATAGATATGTTACTTTCCCTTTCCTTCCTCCAATTTCTAGGTCATGAATAACTAAAGTCAGACCAAATGAAATGGATAATATGAAATGAATATGCTTTGTAGAACAGCTACACTTGACACATGTTGAGACAATAACCTAGGAAATCATGCAACCAAAAATGAAATAAAAATCCACAAAAGAAACCTTGACTACAGTTCTGCTGAACACGGTCTTCAGCAGGAAAACTTCTTACCTCCAAATATCACTTCCTTTAGAAAACATGGAGGACTTGATCACTTCAGGAGCCATCCACGCGTAAGTCCCTGCTGCACTCATTTTGGTTGTCCTGTGCCACTCTCTAGCCAGACCAAAGTCTGTAATCTTCAGAGTCTTATTACAAATGTCATCATGTTCCATCTTCTCTAGCAACAAAACTGCAAAACATTGAGCGTGTGAATTAATCAAACAAAAATATCCAGTCCTTCATTAACTTCATATACAATTTGTGCTGCACAGGTAATTGTGCACTTTAAATGTTGTGAAATGCTCTGAAGTAATAAAAATAGCAGTAGTACTAAACCAAAACCAAATGTTAAAGGATTCTTAGAAAACAAAGCAGGACAATTACGTCACTGTATAAAATCCATTCTGAATACTATACCAAATCCTGGTTCCTACTCATTTCAAAGATATGTAACAAAACTGAAAGAGGTACAAAGAGGGACACAACCAGAGTGCTTAAAACAGCATATGCACAGCTGCAAGGAATGTTTCATAGAGATTAAGTCTTCCCCAGGAAAAGAACCATCTGAGAACAGAATCTGTAACACCATCTGTGGAATGAAGAAAGCTCTAGGTAACAATTGCTCACTGTTTCTCAACACAAGAAATGGAAATCACCGAGTAAAATTAGCAGATAAGAATCAAATGTTTGACAGTCACACATACAGGAAAATGAACTTTGTAATTCTTGGTATAGTCCTTGAGTTATACAAAATAATATCATTGAATGATGGATGTTGGAAGGGATCTCTGGAGATCACCTAATTCAACCCCTCTGCCAGAGCAGGATCACCTAGAGCAGATTCCACAGGAACATGTCCACATGGGTTTGGAATGTTTTCAGAGACAGGGACTTCGCAACCCATCTGGGTGAGATATATATAACAGATCCTACACAAATCCGAAGATTTGGGTTACTGTGTTAAGAGTTCCCAAGGTATCCGACTCTGATTAGCAACAACTGGAATGGCTCAAACATAATGATCAGGAAAGAAAAGCATGGGTAGAAGGCCCTACACCTGGGGAAGAGATACGCACTCTACAGTGGGAGCGGAACAAGCAGGCTCTGAGACACTGTCATTTTATTTGCAGAAGTGCGCTTTATGCAGTTGGCACATGGTGAGTTGCCATCTCAAGGACTTACTCATCGCTCTTCTATGTTCCTGAGAAAAAAGTCCCCCATATCATAGGGAGTGAAGAAAACACCCGTGGCAGCAGGGGATAAAACAAATTATTCAAACAATGCTGGGATAGCCATCAGCTCTCCCAGCCTGGGACCATGCTGAGGGACTGCCCATGACATAAAAATCCTGCAAAAGAGTGGAAGTAATGAGGGACCGGTCACCTATCACCACTACCACCCCACCCATGAAACCAACTACACCAAGAAACTGACTAAGAACAAGGCCAGAAAACTCAGGAGTTTTCCAGATATTTGCATAGCCAAGGAGCGAGAAGGCTGGAGCCTTCCAGGTGTCAGTGCAGTCTGGAATGGTGATCTAACCTTATCTATCTACTCATTTTTCCCTTTTCATCTTCTCTACTCTCAGAGTTTGGCATCTGGTTACTTTAGTAAACTTGATTCCTGTGCAGACCTATGGTGTAAGTCTCCTTAACAAGACCTGAGCAAACCCACAAAACAGAGTCATTCCCTTCCCTCATCAATTGGGGCATGACATAAGAAGAAAGAGAACAGATGTGAAAGAATCAGCATTAGCACACCATAACTTTAACTCCACATTCGGTTCTCCGTTACTGTCTGTGATAAGAACAGTTAACTTAATTTTTCCTTTAAAGTGATCTCATAGGATGAAGATCAAAGGGAGCAATCATAAACACGTCTTTTCCAGCTGGATGCACAGCAAAACACAGCACAGAGAATCCAATGAAAAGAAGGCAGTTTTACCTTATGAAAAAGAAACTTCAGACCTTGCAGCAACAAGAAATTATTTGTAGTGGTACAGATTGATTACAGTTTTACAAATATTTCAAAAATTACATAAAATCCTGATGAAAGAGAGAATCCACACTCCATTTTCAGTAAGCCTCTTAACACAGAGAAATGAAGTCCAGGACAGTACAAATGAAGAGTTCACCCATCAGCGCCACTGAAACAGGTCAAATTCAGACAACAGTGTTTATATTTTTATACTTGAATCAAAGACCTATTGTTTACTATTCCATTTCAAACATATTCAGCAGAATTCCTGACATTCCTTGTCAGTCAGTATGACCGAAACCAAAAACAGTCAAATCTTACAAAAGGTAATAACTGGCATATGACCAAGTTTCATCCTGCAAAAGGACAACTGTTTCTTAGTTCAAATTTCCCCTTCCTGTTGGTAGCCAGGAAAGCAAGAATACAATACCCCAATTACTTAGAAGCTGGGTAGTAAAAATGCTCAGCATAGCTGAGCAGTGCTCCCTAAGTGCTTCCCTCCCAGTTTCCTAGCAACCTTCTGCTACTACAGCATCCTTCCGCTACTTCCAATGCTAACCTGGGAGAAGTCCTTTTATAGACTTGTGCTTACCCTACTCACTCAGCCTGGAAGTGTTCAAGGCCAGACTGGATGGGGCCTTGAACAAACTGGTCCAGTGGGGGGGTGTCTCTGCCCATGGCAAGGTGGGGGGAGGGTGTGTGTGTGTGTGGAACTAGATGATCTTTCAGATCCCTTCCAACCTGAACCGTTCTATGAATGTGAATCTATGAATATAAAGGGCTTCTAAGACTTTTTAAAAGTAGAAACAGGGAAGTATCAATAGAACTGTACAAAGCTTAAGAACTCAAATGAAATACTAGATAGGTAGAACTGCATGTGTTCAACAACAGGAACCTGAACTGAAGCAGACAGAAAAAAACACTAGGATCTTGTGATGTCTTTTATTTAGATAAAAACAGAAGAGCTTGTCCTTTTTGCTAGGCTAAACAAAGATTGAGAGAAGTTATAAGAACAGAAATCAGACACATATAGAAACTGGATGCAGACCTACAGCACTGGTGCGCTTGCCAACAGATTATTTGTCTAGGTGGCTTGGCTGATCTTACAGGCAATGCTTGTGATTAAACTTAGTTCTAGATTTGGAGCTACTTGGGTAAGAATCATAGCAGATTTCAAGATATTGCTTCTTTTTCTTCTGGCCCTCTTTCAACCTTCCTCTTGAGTGTGAAGCACAGTTTACTCCTCAAAACAGTCACACAATCCAACATACACGTCAAACCAAATGGTCCTTCAAATACTACAGCCATTAATCTCAACTGCTTCCTGCATTATCATAGTTACAGCTGGAGTTGTCTTCTACTAATCTTGTGGCATTCTACAAGTACTTTATGGTGTAACAGTATGCAGATAAGATGTTCTACACACTTCTAAAAACTGAAATCTATCAGAGTTGCCCAGGACTGCAATGGAACTGGACGTACTGAGCCACCCAGTACTTCCTAAGTCCATGTTCCTATAAATAAAACAGAATTAGCAACATCTCTTTGCCAAACCACTACTGTTCCCATATAACCTGTTCTTAGTTAGGAAAGGCACAAAATTTAGGCTGTTAACAGAGGACAGAAGCCCTCCCAAATCCCACACAAATATTCCCTGTCCCTTCTCACCACACCAGATCCAAACTCTCTCCTTGGACAGCATCACACTAAGCTACTGAGAGAAAAGGCAAGAGAGACAACTGCAGCAGCTCGGATCAGAGATGCGCAAGGTAGCTGTAGAAGTCCAGCCAGATCTTGACAAGAGCTCCATTCTCCGTTCTACTTTCCTGTAAGCTTGGGATGAAACTTTATTGTGGAAAACAAAAAAAAAAAGGCAAGCCTTGTTATGACAAATAAGCTGTAAACACCCAAGGAGGAAGGGAAAAGAGCACATTCAGATAAACCAGATTCCTGGGGTCCACCTCAGCACTACCTTAAGGACTAAGTTGTAAGTCTAGTGAGGAAACGTAAGTACTCGTTTACATTGCAAGCCTTTTGATTTAAGCATGACTTTAAACAAAGGACTCACATTCTTACCTCACCTTCTATCATTTTTATTTCTTAAAATGCACAAGCAAGCCTGAGGGAAGCCTGGACAAACCTTTTTGCTGGCAGCACACTCAGGAAATCTCCACCTAGCACTAAGCTCTTCAACACTCCTCTTCTAATGCAGGTTATTTCATACAGCCTCAGTGCTCTTTTAGTTGATATATATATACACACACACACACACACACACACACACATACACTGTATTTCTACAACCCTATCTAATGCAAAGTCCACAATCAATATAACATTTCATTTGAAAAGTTAAAATCAGTTTTACTTCATAATGTATTTCCAGCACTTACAGGTGACCACAGCCAGTTACCAGCCACTTAACCCCATACAGTAAATAAGGTATTATGAAAGAAGCCAAGCCAAAGTATTGAACATCTTTTTAATAGTTAAACGTACTGAATTTAAACTATTTTTTAATACTAAAAAAAATAGCCATGCTGAATTACTACTTTTCTATGCCTCCCATCCTCTTTATATTCTCTTTTATTTCTTTTACTAAACCTTCTTTACATTCTGTACCTTGTCACTACACAGAGACCTTAAGCAATCTTGTTTTCCTAAGTTTGTTATTTGCCACCAACTGCTTCTTGCTAACTTATCTAAAGCTTGCTAAAGAGCTGACTACTATGGCTTTGGCAAATATAAGCTATTTAATAGCTCAGCTATTGAAGTTATTGTGATCATGAGTAACACTGCCTACGTGTCCACTACATTTATCTCCACTGATAAAGTCACTAGAGAATGCCAGAAGGAGAAGAAAAGTGTTGTATCATATACCTCTATTTGCAAAAAAGATATTGTCCAGACAATGTTGCTACAGCTTCTGTTCTGTTTGTCCCCCCATATCCAGACAACTTCCTCTCCAGCTGTTTCCAAGTGAGTCTGGTTCCTGTTCATTCACTAAATCAACCTGCAACAAAACTAGCAGGGCAACTGTGTGTCTTTACCTAGGAACTAAGAGGCAGAAAACAACCTTATTAAGCATTAATGTTTGGTAAAAAAGATAGAATACTGTGTCTGTATTAAGAGTCCTGCCTCCATTATCGGGAGCAGCCGGTTGGACCTGATAGCAATTCAAAATTATAATTTCAACACTACTTACAGAAGCGATGCCTATGTTTTTTAAACTGCAAATAAACTATCACAGTGGGATTACTAACTGGATGATCAAAGGGCTGGAGCACCTCTGCTACGAAGACAGGCTGTTCAGCCTGGAAAATACTTCAGGGGGACCTTACAGCAGCTTTCCAGTACCTAAAGGGGCTACAGGAAAGCTGGTGCTGAACTTTAGTGATAGGACATGGGAGAAAGTTTTCAAGTAAAAAAGGGCAGATTTAGACAGATATTGGGTAGAAATTTTTCACTGTAATGGCAGAGAGGCACTGGAACAGGTTGCCCAGATAGGTTGTGGCTACTCCATTCCTGGAAGTGTTCAAAACCATGCTGGATGGGGTTACAGGCAAACTGGTCTGGTGACAGTTGGCCCTGCCTTTGGCAGAGGGTTGAAACTGGATGATATCTTTGGTCCCTTCCAACCTAAAACATTCTGTGATCCTATGATGAGGATCTTCAATCTATATAAAAGATACATCTGCCTATACAGCACTGCTACTTAAATATGTCACTATTCTCCTATGGGTTCTCAGGCTAATAGCTGTTACCTTCATCTCCACAACAAGCATCTGTCAAATTACAGTTATCTCATGAGATTAAGTTTATAGATCACCAGCAGCAAGAGATTTTAATGCTTTAGAGACTGATTGCACATGCATTTCTCTACCTAGTACATGGATACTGTGCTCCTCTACTATGCACGTCCATTTGCAGCAGGCACATAACCAACATAATTTTCACATTAATAGAAAGCAACTCAACAGTTTGTTCTTAAATGTATTTGTCTAACGTCATCTAGTTTAAAAATATTTTAAATGTTACCTCACAGGAGCCAACATATATTAAAAAACACCCTGAACAAAGCATTCCCAGCTGAAAAGCCAAAACAAGACTTGACTTGACACAAGAAGTCCTTGACAGCACAAACTGACATATACACCAACCCCATAAGAAAACTATTTTCGCATAGTGGAATATGTGGCACAGGAAAACCACCAAGAATGAGAGGGAGTCACCTGGCTGCCCGGAGGAAATGAAGGGAAAAGCAGAGCAAAAAAAAGGAATGAGAGATTTCAACAGCTTCACCACACCTTGCATCACAATTTTTTGCTTCCCCTTCACTTCTTTAATAACCATTATTAAAGCAACTTTGGGCAAATGGAAACTTGAGAGAAAGAAGCAGTTTTAACAAGTTATTGGCACAGGCTGCAGATGCTGGGAGTTACTTTACTGCCTGACATTTGTGCTTCATTTGATATTCAGGTAGTTCTGTAATGCAAAACAGAAACATCTCTTGTGTCATAAGAGGAAGTACCCCAGGTAACACACATTTAGGCATTCAAGTGATAGTTATTTTAAAAGTTATTCTGAAATTCAGATTTGGATATAGCATCAGCAAGAAACCGAATGGGATTGCACACTAAACATTCTCAGGTTCTCTGTTTCATAAAATACTCAGTTTAGTTCTCTTATTTAAATACTACACTTAAGTTACATCATTACAGTAAGACCTCTATAATTTCACAATTACAAGGAAATCAATCAACACTGAAACTTTACTTTAAAACTCAAGACACTCAGGTATGCAGCAACTACCAGGAACTTCCAGACTTACCTGAAACAACAATTACTTTTTTTTAAGCTTTCTCTGCTCGCTGTAAGTTTTTAAAAGGTTGCTATATACAATAAAAGACAGAGTTAGAAGATACACTAAGAACTACTAGTAATAATACTTAGGTGGTAAATTATTCATTCCCAACTAAGATAGTCTTCTAGTTCTAAACTTCTACAGAAAAAAAGTGTCTGGGTGTATCCATCCCTTCAAGAACATAATATTTATTATAAAATTGGGAATCATTTAATAAGAACCAACAATTTTATTTATTTATTAAATAATTTTAAATTACCTAATAATCATCTATTTAATAATATTTCATTCAAGTTTGATTTGGATTTGTATGTTTTGTTGGGTTTTTATTAGTGTAAACAGAACGTGACTTGATGCAATCTGGTATTTCACCTTCTGAACAAACACAAGTATTTGCATACTGGACATACCTTTCCTGATCATAACTTGGCAATTACAGACTTCCTTGTTGCTTTACTTCCTGTGATGTGTTTCAAGGTGCATTTGATGTGTTGAAATTAGAACACTTCATTCACAAAAATGTAACTTCAGAATTGAAGAAAATTTAGAAAAGTTGAATATACCCATACCCAAAAAGTTAAAAATACACTCTGCCTTTAAAGGGGATGTAATAACCAAAGTATAAGGGTTTAGCTAATGTTGCAACCAAGCCCGTAAGTGCTTACTGTCACAAAAATACTTGCTTTAACTTCCTGTGTAGTTATAGCTCCTCATTCTCTCAGTTTTTTCCTGCCTTGCACTAAGTCGAGCAACTGGGTAGTCTAGGGTGATTTAACCAGCCAGATGGCCTGGCAGAAAATTAAGCCTGCAAATAAATCAGCTTTTAATAGTTTCCTGCTGGATTCCTCAGTTGATTTAACCCAGGCTTACTGACTATACAGGTAGAGATTAGTAGGTTCTGCTCATACTTGGGAAGGACCTATATCTGGAGATGAGTGGAGAAGCCTCTTTGCATAGCTTGCTACTAAATGAAGCCACACATCACCTGCTCTAGTGAGAAGTCAGCAATCTAACCCTTTTACATCTACTTTTAGTCAGAGGTGTAAAGACAGAACATAGCTTTGCTGCTTGTTTTTCATTATAAAATAATCTTTGTTGAGAATTACTGTTGAAAAGAATCAGTTGAATAAACTGAAGACAGAAATAAATACTTATCTGTCCCTTTGAAGGTGCCCACAGTTATGAATCCAAACTCTAGTTAACCAAGTTTAGGCACAGAGATGCCTTAGAATCTCATCTGTTCCCATGAAACTCCTTTAATATGATTTCTATGAGGAACTGCAATAGTTTACACATCATAAAGATTTCTGATGTAGGTTGTCAGTTTGCTAGCTCAGACTATTTGGAAGTATTGCTTTAAAGAACAATTTTTAATGAACAACCTGTTTCAAACGAAAGCAGAAAAAACCCCCAACCCAGACAATCGGAGCATTTTTAAAAAAACACAAGACTCATGGGTCAAAACCCCACAAAGTATGTTCCAGGAGGTAGAAGTATTCCTGTATTCTAACCCTGCAGTTTTCTCAGTAGCTTGCATTTCCAGGAACTCTAAAGGCAAAGCACTTATTTTGAAAGGAGAACTCTGCAAACTTGGCAGCATTCTCTTGGGAGGAGAAGAGGCAAAGGAAAACCTGCGCTTTTGACTCAGTAATTAGCGTAACATTCAGTAATGAGTTAAAAAGTGGGTTTTTTCCCTTTTTTCAGAACACATGAGGAAATAAATGCAATTAGCTTCAGGAAGAACAGTGGCATCTAATCCTAACTGAAAATAAAATCACAAAACTGCCCAACACATAGATGTAAAAGGTAAGTAGTTTTAAGGGTTAATTTGACGTAAAAGGGAAGTAGTTTTAAGGGTTAATTTGTCCCACAATGAAGTTATGCCTGCACTCTCAAGAGGGAGGGACAACTTATCAGCTCCAAGTTAACAGCACACCTGCCAAATCGCAGATTTTAGTCACTATGAAGAGAACAAAGCACAATTATATAGCCAACACCAGCATGTCCAGGACTGATTTAAGTGGAGCTATGGCCTCCCACAACAACAGAAAAAAAGGTAAAACTTGGCAGGAAGCTCCAAGAAAGAATATTTTTGTGCTGACATTATGCAAACTAAATTTTTCCATCTCTGATTGAGATGCATCAAGTGGGTCAAAATTTAAGCATCCACTTATTTTCAGTTCCTGATCTGAGGTAAATTCTCAGCCAAGAATGGCAAAAACAGTGAACTTGTTTTTAAGTTGTTGATCCAAGAAGGTACATGTATGATTCCGGCTGGCTTTCTGGCACTACTACTATAAGCAGAGAAGTTATTTGCCATTAATATAGCTTATCTATGTGTAGCTATTATCTATTTTCGTTGACTTCAATGTCATAATTTTGCCTGTAACAAAGAAAGAAAGTTCATAAATAAATATTTCCTAAATATTTAAAATAAATATTTAATCCTATAGCCATGCCAGCCTGGAAAAAAACCTGATCTTGTCACAGAAGCTAAGCACGGTTGGGACCTGCTTATACTTGGATGGAAGACTGTCTGGGTTCACCAGGTGCTGGAGGATTACCCTGCTGAGGGGGAGGGGTGAAGGGGCTGGATTTAGATAATCTTTTGAGGTCCCTTCCAATCCGTAACCTTCTGTGTGTGATTAAAAATAATAACTGTATTTTGTCGGACCATTACAACTGAAGGTCAACAAGATTAATTTCAACGCTTCACATTTTAAGAAATCACCAGAAATAACATTCAGGGGCAAAAAAAATCACCCTTTAATGTACAAGGCCATCACATTTCAGAACTTGAAACACTGAAGCATATTTAGAAGAAAGTTTGTACTTGGTGATAAGCAAATGTAGAGATTGGGAACAAAAAGCCATTCTCTTCTAAGGTCAAAGAAACCACAAAACAGCATCCAATAGCCCAGCATAGTTCACTGATGTCTTAACTTCTCTCTTCTCTTGAGACTGTGATGTGTAACATCTTAATTAAACTTTTAATATTTGGTAGCAGGGTCCAAAGGCATCCATTGTGCTCTCAGTCCCAAGAGAAGTAAAGTGTAACTGAAAACTAAGTCATATCTCAAATCTTTCTAACATTAGGCTACCAACATTAATGTCCAAATCCCAACCCCATTCTGCATTCTGTTTGACTCATTTCACACATTTCTTGCTGTTTAAGGAAATAGACAAAACTGCCTGGGTCTTTTGACAGCTAATAAGAGGTATTTAACTGCCTGTTTTTCCACTGACTTCTAATAAAATGAGTTGCTCAGTGCCACTTTCAGAGGCAGCTAAGTATGTGACCACATCCTTAGGTTACCAGCTTTAAATAAAACAAAAATAATCGAGCCATGTAAGGATTGAATATACAAATATCTGATATACAAATATTACATATTCAATGTACAAATAGAAATACTGTATACTTTTAATACACAAACATGACAAAAACTGTAATCTGAAGTCCTACATTTCAATTTATAACACAACTCCAAAACAGAACTCTTATTTCAGAAAATACAGTGAACACATGTGACATATAGACTAGGACATGGTTTTCCATTTGGGGTATGAAGAGGTCACCAGAAACCTTGGTGGAAATGAGCAGCTTCCTGAAATCTGCTATGGAAGAATCCAACACAGAGAAAGAAGAAAGAAAGCATTGCAATGCCTGTAAAGCAAATCACTTGGTGTCTTACAATGAGAGTGAAAACAAAGACATGGAGAAGAGAATGGCATAAACCAAGTATGATCCAGAAACAGTTAGAAGTGGCATCATACTTGAATTAATAAAATTTACCTGTTAAAAATGCAAATAAAGTATAATTCTACACTTGTCAGATGGACACAGCTGGGGAAACATTAAAATGGAAGTCTGCATTAAAAATGAGATATAAATAAGGGTGTTAAAAGTTCATGGGTTTTTAATTAATTATATTACATTTAGCCAGTGTTCAGCTAGATTCTTGTTTTTAATATTAAGGACATTATGTAAAGGTATTTCTACCTTGTTAGCTTTGAGGGAATTTGTTGTAAACAGATAAGCAATTTTTTTCACCAGTTAACGTCCAGTCTTGAGACACAAGTCTCAAATGGTAGCAAATTCGACTGGAAAATGATACACCATAGGTCAAGGCTGCTAAACATTTGCTGCTCCCACAGAATCCAGTTGGCCTTTGGGGTTTCTAAAAAACATTAAATCCTTATCTACATAGTCTGAGCACACATACAATAATGAAATAAGTTCTGGGAGCAAAGTTTGTTAAAATATTTTCATGTGACAAAACTGTAATCAAAAGGACAACTTACTAGAATCCAGTGGCATGTTAACTTCTAACCTTCAAAAGAGATGCAGTTTCCCAAATTCATAAAATCTTGCAATCCTACCACAGCTTGCATCAAGGTGGTTTGATTTTGGGGTTTTTTGTGGTTAAGAATAAATGGAAAAGGCTATTAAAACTAGAGCTGCTTCCTGTTATACACAGATAAAACAATGTTTGAGGATGAGTGATCAAGTCTTACGTTTTAATGCAGCAGCTTTATCTTTACAGCAAAGCATCAGGCTGCTGCCACTCATGGAGATGGGGCAGGTGGATTTGAAACAGTTTCTAGCTTTATGCAATTTAAGTAATTAAGCATAATGCAAAGCATTTAAGTGCCATGATTTCCTACATGAGCACAGCATGGAAAACTACAGACTATGATTCTTAAACTGCCAAGTATCTTCTGACCCCACTGTTTTATCTGACTGACTTTAGTCAAAGCAAAACAACATTCTCAGAGATATGGTTCCTACGGGTTTCATGGAAGTTGGTTGCCTTATAGAAGAGGAACTTCAGTTAGTTCTGCCAAAAAGCATGCTAATTTCTCTCCTGCCCTCAGAGAGGCCAGCCAGTAGCAGCTCAGTAACTAACCAGGCAACAGAACCAGTTTCAAACCAATTACAGCAATTACAGCCTGCTGTAAGAGGTGGCAGAAGTCTTCTGGTACTAGGGGGGGGCACCCTGGGACAGCCAAGTTCAGCCCAGAGGGGACCCTGGAGGTGTCAAAGGAAACAGGAGAACCGAAGTTCAGTGAATGAGCACACAACGGCAAGAGGAAGATACAGACTACATATCCTTAAAAAAAAGCATTTCTTTCAGCCTCGTTACAATCTAACAGCTAAGCAGTCATCAGCACAGTCAGAAACTACTCCAAGCTTCACTGTCCATATTGGACGTCTTGAAATTTTGTTTCCAAATAAAACTGTAATAGAACTTAAGTAAAGCTACCAAGAAAATTCAAAATTAAGAAGATCCTGCCTTTCAAACATTTAATAACATAGAAGTAAACCTTACAGCCAGCTCTAATTGTGATGCGAGCACGTCTTCCCTCTTCAAAAGGGTGTCTAGTGACATATCATGCACCCAAGTGAATTTGGAATAAATAAAATTGGTTTAGAAGATGGCACACAGGCTTAACTCTGTTTTCTTCTTCTTCCTCTTCCTGAACCCACTGCCTGAAGTTGCCAGGTAGAGAACATGGAGATAAGATACTTTTTATGAGTTCTTGAAAACATCTGCATCTTATTTCAATTGTGTTTGGTGGCATAACTTGAGCGAATTCTGCTGCAAATAAACTGTAAAAGCAAAGAACCAGAGACCAGTTCTTCTTGCTTTTCTCAAAACTCCCTGACACCTTCCCACATCAAAAGCAACTGATTAAACACTTCCATCAAACCAAATTCCACATCCTTTTTGAGGTTCTGAAATCAAATGTTTTTTTATTTTCTAACTGCTTTTCAAGAGATCCGCCTGAAGAATGCCACATTACAGTGCGTTGTCCAATTACAATTTTGCTCTTCTCTTTGATTCCTTCAGATTTCAGGTATTGCTCTCATTAGAACCATCACATCCATGGCAGTACTCAACAATCCTTGAAACTCAAGCTAGCCTTGAGTGCTTTAAAACATATTAAGAATTCAACACATTTCAGAAAGGATCCTGCAATGTCAGAGAAGCTGGTGAAAACCACAGCAAATCAAACCGTACTCATTCATTCAGAACAATTTGAGGAGGGAGGACTTAGCATTATATGAGTACAGATAATCTGCACAGGCACAGTTCTGCGCTGTACCCTGTGTTCATGGATGGGTCTGAGCTGTAAACACATTATTCTGAACTTTGCATACTTGTAGGAAACATTACAAAAAGCTACTGCACTAGAGATAAAGTGGTTTTGTGGTTTTTAAGGCAGAAGTACTGCACAGTCCAAATCAATCCCAGAAACACAAACCTCTGCTTTCTCTATATTAGGAGGAAGTAAAAACAGTGCACAGTTTATCTGAACACATTACTAGCTTTCTACAGAATTCTAAAAAAGGATCAGGAAACCTGCACCAAGCCCCTAAGCAACCACAGGTCTTGTAATTAGCAGCGCCCTTGCCCAGAAGAAAGCAATCTGATTCCCCCAGAGAAAAAAAAGTTGCCTTTTGAGAAAGGCAGCAAATCAGCTGGGATATACTAAAAAGGCATCTGGGTAACTACTACTGTCCTGTAGGTTGGTTTGTATTTATTTTCAGTATAACTTTCCCACAACCAGCAGGAATGCTTAATCAAAACTAAGTTTGAACCAGGAGATACAGCTAAGAGCATTCAAGTATTTTGACAATTTTAAGATGTGCTTTACAGCAAAATTTATATAATTTTATAATTAAATTCAAAATTCCTTTACTAAAAAAAAGTTAATTTTTTTTAGATCTTAGATATGTAAATTCCAGTACTTAATTATGAATTTTAAATTATATCAATCTATAAAATACATCTAAGATCATAATAACTGCTTATGAGGAAGTTGCTTTTGAAATACACCATGTTCTTTTTCTGAGGAACTTCTCACCATGCCATCTGCAAAAGGTTTTAGAAAACTCTCTGAATTTGCAAATCAGTATGAGAGGCAATGGTTACTACATTTCACCACATATATCTAAAGATCTTTACAACTTTGTCTTGTCTGATTCTGAATAACCTTTAAATGACAAGCTTATTTTACATGGACACCAGAACTGAAGACACTCTGCTACCAAAAAAACTCAGTTACCCCCTACTTCCTTGTTCAGCCCTCACAACCAAGTTTGTTCATTTTTCCTCATAATTTAAGAAATATATTGCTTTATTTTCTTTTTCCTGCTTGGGCAGAGACAACTCTTCCACAACTCCCAAAAGGAGGCCAAGGAAGCTTGTACATACAGATCTAGATGGTCACTGGTGTTAATAAAACCTCACTGCTCTCACAGCTCTTCTGTTTGTTGCCCTTTCTTTCCAGCCAGGTCAACTTAACAGCAGCAAAACTACACTAGATACGCTGTCCTGTACAACCCAACTCCATAATATTTCTTGGAGAGAAACACACTTGTCTTTGAGACGCTTGTTTTGCCTGTCACCTGATAACGATAAGCCCAGACCTATATCCTTGCTGGATCAAATATGCTGGTGGAAGGGGCTCCCTACCCCTGGCTGGAAAAATTAGTTTCTGCTTATCTGCTACGGACTACTTTGGGGAGCATTCCTTACCATGCTGTGTTAGGACACTAATTTTTGTAACTTGTTGACCAAGGTAGAAAAATTCCTTATTAACAAAAAACAACTAAACCAGCATAAAACTGATACATGCCTATACTGTGTAGAGCTGCTCAGTGGAGAGCACTGAACCACCACCATTAGCAGAGTAAGTGGTGAAAGATTCCTGTCTGCAACAAAAGACACTGCAGAACTGTTCTATCCACAACCAGCAAGAGAAGATCAGCTGCAAGTGGCAGCTTTCCACTGTCATTACTTAAGACTGGAAAAGAGTAAAATCATCGATGAACAGATGAATTTAGAGAATGAAGGGTACTGTCACCATCTGCAGTCATTTAAAATGTTGCTATACTTAATTACTATAGCACATTGTACAATAGTGCACCATTGTCTTACAGTGTTACAGTCGATCAAGAGACATAGTGTGTTCAATACTCTCTTCAAATTTTATTAGGATTATAGAAATATGGGTGCAAAAACGAAGTAGCTAAAGCTAAACTAAGGAGTTACTAATGAAAGTAGTGAATGGACACACACACTGAGGTTATAACCAAAAGCATGTTTTTAAACCGCTCTGCTATTGTCCACACTCTTAGAAGATAATGGTAATCAGTTCACAGCAGCAACCACCTCAACGCTACGTACTATGCTAAGCTACAGGATGATGAATTCATTTCAGACATGGACTTGGCTATTACAGCCTTAGGAGGCAGCAACCCACCTCATCTAAAGAAAGTCACTAAACACTCAAGGTACACCAGCTCATTCAACACAGCGGCAAACTAGGAAGGTACAAGCCGCCTACAGACAGCTTGCTGTTAAGGCACTGGCCATGACCCTAAAGATTCGTTCCAAGAGTTCACTGCCTTGTGTTACAAACAGAACCACAAACGTAGCTGAGCTAGGTCTTTTCTTTATCAAACAAATAGTGAAAGTATTTTCAGGAACAGTCCCATGACTGAGCCTTGTCTTAACAACCCATGCATGATGACCTTCAAGACATGCTGCAAAGGCCTTTTAAACAAAGTACATCAAACTTGAACGAAGCTTTTTTCTTTCTGCTGTGCTACTTAAAGACTCCTAAATGGGGAAAAAAAAGAGTAACACACTGTTGCACATTTACAACAAAAGGGAGGGAGTCAAGATGGTTTCAGACATTTATGGAAGCAGATTTCCACCAGTTCAAAACACAACTAGAACAGCAAGTCAAACATCTCTGTTCTAGAACACCAGCCCTCCAACACAACTGCACAAATCTTGTACTGACAGATGGTCCAAGGAGCTATGATCTGAAGTAACTTCCTCACTTTATTAGGTGCATCTGGCCACGCTAATGACTGAAAGCACATCTGGCAACTGCACAAGAGCTTCTACTACTTTTAAGCTCCTGTCTTTTTTGTCTCTGTGTTCTTCAGGACAGTTAATTTCAGCAGTGTTAAACACATGCAATGGAAAACAGAAACACATGATTGTTTATCGACAAAACATAAGTGATGCCCTTATGAAACCTATCCTTTACAAGGTGCTTGGTTTAGTGTCAATTGTGAAAGCTGGGGCTACACAACAGATCAGTCACGTCTCATGGATGCGCAACAGGTGGTTACACACAGGATTTTACTCTGCTTTACTTCGCAGTGAGCTTCTATCTGAAAGGGCTGCATGTAAACCCTCTTCTCCCTCCCTTCCCATGGCAGGTCCGTCCCCAGCTCACAGTCACGGAACCACTCACCTGCCACCAGTCCGCGGCACAGGGTGCCCAAGCTGCTGCCCAAGTTGCAACACGGTGAAACAGGACTCACCGACCGTCCCCAGCCAGGCCTGGCAGTCGATTCCCTTAGCAGCCTCAGGCATCCTCTGATGCCGTCTCACAGCGCCAAGACCCCACACACACCCATCCCCCCCGTCAGAACTCACTGTTGCTCGACTTGAGGTCCCGGTGCAAGATGGGGACGATGGCCTCGTCGTGCAGGTAGAGCATACCGCGGGCGATCTGCACCGCCCAGTTCACCAGTATGTGCGGGGGGATGCGGCGGCCCCCTCGGGAGGTGCCCGCCCCAGTGTGGGGGGCGGTGGCGGCGGTGGCAGCGGC
>VZRI01013043.1:180486-333493 GCA_013397515.1 Upupa epops
TGGGTCTGGGCGTGTGGGCGGCACTGACTGGGGGTTGGTACCACGACCCGGAGGTGGGTCCCTTCACCAACAGCTGCCACCTCTATCTGTGGCTCTTCCTGCTGATGCTGCCCATGGCCCTGCACCTGGTGAGAGCGATGGGGAGGGCGCGGGGAGAAGGGGGAGGAGATGTGTGGTGAAGAATGGGTCTGTGGGTTTTGTGTCTAAATGTCACTGAGCTCTGAGACTGGAGCTCTGAACCCTGCTGGAGCATCTAGGGTTACTTGGAAAGGGGTCCTTGCAAGTGCTGAAGGATCGTGGGGACATTTGTTAAAAATACTATCTATTTTTAGTATTTGTTATGTTTTAGCTTCAAGTCTGCTCCAGTCTTACCTGCTGAGAAGGGTAAATAGATGGAAAATCCCAAATACCACATAATTAATATGCCTCGGTGAAAGTCACTGGTGAGTCACGTGGCTTTTGGTGACAGGCGGTAACCTTTGTGCTGAAATGTAGAGTTTATAACAAGTAGAGTTTCTCTGCCAGACTATTTCCCCTGAAAATTCAAAGTGTTTGTTGAATTATCATGTTTTCCTACTGTGTAAGACATCTTGCAAGTGCAGTTTGCTGGATCATTGCATCTGTTCATGGGTGTGTTCTTCAGTGATTGTGGCTTAATATTGAAGCAATTTCCATCCCTTTGGTTCTCACTGTGACTCGACTAAATTCTTAACTAAATTCTATAGAATTTTTTGTTGTTAGATAAATTTTCTAAATAGGTCTCTTCACTCTGTGTGGTCGGATATTGGATCGATTTTCAAAAGCAAAGAGCATTTGTGAAACTCTCTGCAATCTTAATGATAAGCAAACCTTCTTTTTTTAAAAATCAATCAGTTCACTGTATTTTGTGGTGTGGGCTGCGGTGAATTCCTATAAGCATGACCACTGGAGTAAATGAACCAAGTTAAGGTTGGACATGAAGAAAAACTTCTTCCTTGAAAGAATCATCAGGCCTTGAAACAGGCTGCCCATGGAGGGGGTTCAATTACCATCCCTGGATGTGTTTAAAAGTCATGTAGGTCAGGAGCTTAGTGACAGCGTTTAGCAGTGGCCTTGGGACAGTTGAGTTACAAGTAGGACTCAGTGGTCTTGAAGGCCTTCTCCAACCTAAATTCTATGATTCAATGGTTGTGAGTTAAGAGTACCCTTTCTTTTGTTCAGTAGGGTCTAGTGGCTACACGAACCAGCAGGAATTGTGTGCTGTAGGATTTACTGTCAAGAGTGTGTGATTAAAAAAAAAAGAGGTTAAATTTTTCCAGTTGATGTAGGTATCTGAAAGAATATGCATTTCTTTGTGGGAAACTTCTGAATAGCCTTGAAGAAGGTGTACAATGTTGCACAAAAGAACAGTACTAAGATTGTAGGTCAGAAGATCATTATTTGAAGGGAAGTTGAGAAAAACAGACTTATCTATTGCACTTTCTTGTGCTTGGTCTTTGCCTATCTAGATAAACTTGTGTTTTCTATGGACTTGCCAACTTTCTGATGAATCATCTGTTCTTATATAGTATGGTACTTGAGTTTATGTGTTGCTATGGCAATTCCTTCTCCTTGATAAGAACGATGCATTTATTATGCTGGCTGCTTGAGGGTAGTGACATCCTTAAGGATTCGTTTTCTTTTTTCAGTGATTTGGCTTTGTAAACTTTGTGTAAGGCTTGCCATTTAGAAATTCAAACCTGCTTTTTAACTGAAGGTTTTCTTTGAGGAATGTAATTGATATTCAGTAATTTTTGGAGTGATACTTACTTGGACACTTGACACCAGTAATTTTGGACTTGTCACTGACATTTCTTGAAATGGCAAAGTCAAAACTACATTTTATGTTTTTCCTTTGCTTGGCATTGTCTTAATCACAGTTTTTTCTTTCTGAAATGGTTTGATTTGAAGGAAATGGCAGAGCCCATGCAGCTGCTGGCTCAGCAGAGCTGTAGTAACAGTGTTGTCAGAAATCTTAGAGTTGTTTCTGTCATGTGGATCCAGGCTTTCATTCTCCAGTGTTGTCAGCATAGCTGACTTTGGTCCTAACTGTCTCGTTAGCTTTCCCACCACTGAAAATGCAGATCTGTGTTTCTGTCTCTTTCTCTTCTTTTTCATTTATCCTTTGTAGTAGTAAATATGCAATAAAAATTTAGTTAGATAAATGGATGTTATAGATAACTGCAGTTTAAATAAAAATTTTAGAGAGATGTCTAAGAATCAAAAGTTATCTCCACCAAACAGTCCAGGGTTCCCAGGTGTTTCGTGCATGGAGGAGTTGGTAATTGTTAAACAAAGCCACTGGACTGCATTCAGCGCCAGTGGAACACCAGTGATGCGCAAACACAATTTGGGGAATGTTTGTACTATGGCTTATTTTACAAGCCACAAGAGAATGAGCCTCCGTGTTTTGGTGAGTCTCTAGAAAGGTTTAGTGAGTGTTTCTTCTGCCTTTGGACAGGAAGCCCTTGAACTTACAGGGTTGTTATACCTTACGGATTCGATGTTCAAGTCATGCTGTGATACGAGAAGTACAACATGGCAGTATAAGGGTGTGGGCACATAAATTACTCAGAGGTAAACCGTAATAAAACTTGCAGTGTGTCAGCTGCTTCCAGTCCCATTTGGCCTCACTTTATCATACTTCTTCTATCTGCAAAGGTAATGACACATATACTCCCACAAAGGACAAATAAGCTATCTTGTACTTTTTGTAGTGTGGTAGGATGCACTCTTAGAACTGAATGTACAACCCTGCAGTTTTCATTTGCTGCTGCAAAGACCTTTAATTGTACTGTGTAATGGACATATCTTAGTTATTAATACCATTAAATTAACATTAAAATACTTATCTTTGACTCCAGTATTATATCTCCCACTTATATCTCTGCAAGCCTGACTGCGTAGTATGGTGACAAGCCTGATGGTAGTGCCTGACTGTGTTTTTATTGGGTGGTTCCCTCATTTGTGTTCTGGAGCACAGCAGGGCTGTGAAGCCAGAGTGCAGCCCCATCTTGTTTTAGATGTCTCAGGTTCTCCAGCATCAGGAGGGATATAGCTGTGTCTGATTGACTTGAATAATTCAGGCCAATGTACAAGGTGTGGTATCTGGGTCAAAGGTCACACACCTCTGTATCAGGAGGTTTATATACCTTGGTCACCTCTGCTTCTGTGCTGTATGAATGATATTAATAGTCATATGATCACAGAATTGTTTAAGTTGGAAAAGACCTTTAAGACCATCAAGTCCAACCATTAACGCAACTGCCTCAAGCCCACTGCTAAACTCTGTCCCTTAGCTCCAGATCTACATGACTTCTAAACACATCCAGGGATGATGAATCTACCAGCATGTCCTAGAGTGTGGCATTTCCTTTGGGAGCAATCTCTGAGAGGGCATAAGCCCCAAACTCTGTATGGGCACATCAGCTCTGTTGCCTTTGCATTAGGAACACAGTAGCCTGTGTCTCTGCCTGTGATCCCACACTGTTCTGGTGTGGAGTGTAACAACAGAAGCTACTGGGAAACAAAGAGTATATTATGCTAGAGTTTTTAGTTGGGCAAGAAAAACAAAAGCTAGACCTACAGCTTCCAAAGAAGGATGTCACAAATCCTGCTTTCTAATGGATTTAATTGTGGATTTTTGTTTTCCTCATTTCTAATAAGATGTTGGTTTAGTTGTAGCTTTTCCTGTCACTAGGGTGGCATTCAAAAGGCCACAGAGCTGCATGGGTTCTTCTTGTTAATGCAGGAGGTGTGATTCTGTGACCTTGTCCCAGTGGGGTGTCTTTTCTCAAAGTTGTTGAAAGTTCCTAAAGAATTAAAGTTACTCAGTGGAGGAGATGGTGAGAGGTGATGAATACACAGACACATGGCATGATTATAAAACCTTGTTTCCATAGGAAGCCAGGCTAATTATAACTGTAGTGTACCAAAGGTGAATCTATTCTATAATTCCTCAGTGGTCTGCAACTTAATTTCCCTTTAGCTCAGGCAGATTTGATAGCTTTCAGCTGTCTGTACCTGGCAATAGGAATTGCAGTCAGATGACAATTGTACCCTTTATGCAAGACGCCTGATTTAGAAAATTGAGGGCTTTCTGTTCTCATCTCTGTTCCTTTCTCCTAATTCCTCATGTGGTCAGGGAGCAAAATGCCAGCTTGTACTACTTCGCTTGCCCCAAGGTTCAGAGTATTAAGGATGCACTGGCCTGGTTATCCATAGGCAGCAGGCTTGGGACTGTGAACCATGTTCATATACATGGGGGAAGTGCTGTATGTCCCGGGCAGATGGGCAGGGAGATCACAGGCAGGCCCAGCTCAGATAGATCTGGTCACAAGATAGGGATGAGGACATACAGCCCTTGGCATCTGCTAAATGTGGCCCTCTTTTCCACTTGGAAATGTAGGAGCTTCCTTTGATTCTGTCTCATAGCGTGTGCTGTGCCCCCGTAGGATGCATTACTGGCAGTCTATTTTTGGTGTGTCTCCTTGACAGTAGTCATATAATATTTATTAAGCATTATGAACATTGCCTATGGAGCATTTCTCACCTAGCGTCTTATTCTAAGCTGTTACTTAACAATAAGTTGCCAGCCTGTGTATTTTAGTGTATAGTTGTGGAGATTCCTTGGAAAGGGAACAAATCTCTCTTTCAGAGCCTTACAGATACTTGTCTGACATTCTTTGTGAAACCAAGCAATTTTTACTTGTGTTTTGCAAATACTTTAGTCAGAGAACACAAATTCTTCAACTTCATCCACCTGAACCTTGAGAATACCCTGAGAGCTCGGCCTTGCGAACTGATCTCCTTTCTGGGTTGGCTTCAGTAAATAACTGAAAGGTGTTTAGTTTTGCAGTAAGTCTCGACTTGTAGGATGTAGTGTCTTTATTATTAGGAATCATTAGAGATGTTCCCTAGATGCTGAATAGCTTCCCAACTTTTGTGCACAGATTCTTGGTATATGAATCAGAATAGTCATAAGAAAGGATTTGACTGAAAATTCTCACGTGTACATCTCAAAGTGTGAAGTCCCATTAAGTCCTAAGCAGCAGGGCAGAACAGCAACCTTCTTGCTTGTCATAACACAGAAATGATTCAACATTTTCATTTCAACATCAAGATAAATGTGGTGACTTGTTCTAGCAATGAAGTAAATGTGGCTCATTCCCTTAACCTGTGTGGTCAGTGTGGTTTATTAATGATTTTGAGGAGAATCTTGTGAACACAGGCTGAGGACATTTGAGCTGTTCAGCCTGGAGAAAGGGAGGCTCCAGGAGGACCTTATAGCAGCCTTCCAGAGCCTGAGGGGCCTACAAGAAATCTGGAGAGGGTTTTTTTACAAGGGACTGTAGTGATAGAACAAGGTGTGGGGGTGGTTTCAAGCTAAAGGAAGGGAGGTTCAGATTAGGTCTTTGTAAGAAAGTCCTCCTTGTGAGGGTGCTGAGGATCTGGAACAGGTTGCCCAGGGTAGTTGTGGCTGCTCCCTGTAAGTGTTGAAGGCCAGGTTGGATGGGGCTCTGGCAACCTGGTCTCATAAAAGGTGTCCCTGCCCATGGCAGGGGGGTTGGAACTAGATGATCTCTGAGGTCCCATTCCAACCTAAACCATTCTGTGAGAATTCTGTTCTTGTACATGCAAATATTCATTGACCAGTAATGCTGCTAATTGCAATGACAGATTTACGCACAAAGTAAGGACCATTCTTAAAGATTTGTTTTAGTGTTCTTTCAGCAAATCCTGAACACTGAAAAGCTTCCTTTTCCTCCCACTCCCAGCTGTGCAGGGTCATAGTGATTCTATTTAAAAGCCCAAAACCTGAGGAGAGGTTAGCTCCTTGTGATACAGCAGTTCCAAGACTATAAGGATAAATTACAGCACCAGATACTGGTGGTTGTGATTTGTCCTTTACTGCAAGGAAGTATTTACATATAAACACACTGTTAATGTTATGTCTGTGTAGGAACTTTACAGACTGTAGTTGAACTGTAATTAATTTTAATGACTAAGGCATGTGATGCTCGTCACAGATCGGTAAACAGATCACACAGAGCTGCAAATTAACAATTATGGACTTCAGAGAACTAATTCAAATATGCTGCCTCTGCAGATGCATTTTATTCATTTGTTTTAGCTAGTCCTGGTTAATTATTTAGAATTCTTCAGTGGTAAAGTTACCTGGGAATGTGTTGTGAAGTGTTCAGAAAAGGAGATTTGTGCTTTTCTGTGAAATCATAACTGAGAAGCAGCATAAGAGGAAAGAATTTTTCAGAAGGGGACACTAATGTTTCATTTTGTGTCCGTGTTTTTATAAGATAAAATTTTAGGAAAGGCTGCAGCTACGTGTTCTTGGGAATGCAGTATCACGAGGGGTTTTACAATGTTTGCCAATTTTACTGATTTTGTTAAAAAGTAAATAATAGCTTTGCCTAATCAAAACAAGAGAAAATATAAAATAGTTTGGAATTTAAATAAATCTGTAGGCCATTTTTGTGAGAAGTACCCTATACCTTATGAATATGCACTGTGGTTATGAAAAGCAGTAGAGCTACAAGTAATTGCCAATAAGGAATAGAGAGTTTGAAAATGTCTTTAAAAATTTTAGTTGCATTTTCTCACAATAAACTGTTATATTTATGTCTTTATTACTTCTTTCTGCAGGCTTTTCCAGCAAATGCAGTTACGGCTTTTGTGTACTGCAGCTCAGTGACAGTGTTCTTCACAGTAATAAAGGTGATCAGTTACCGACTGCACCTTATGTTTGACAAAGGTGAAGTCATTCAACAAAAGCTCTCAAAAAAAAGTGGAAATCAGTGTAAAGACCCAGAGGTTCCAAAAGGAAACACAGTTCAGCCCTCAAATCATAGGTAAGGTTTTAATTGCACATTACCACTATGTTCTGTAAAACAGATGAGTTTGTACCATGGTCCTGTGTAGCAGAAACACCAGTTGTCTGTAAGAAAACTCCTTACAGATTTGTGAGAAATGGCACTTTTAAGAAGCTGCTTTGATTTTTTCAATGGCTGCATGAAAATTTTTTTGTGGTGATGTTTGTGGTGATGCAGGCAGAGCTGCTCTTGTTTTGGAGGGGAGGACAGCAGGCAGTAGGAAGACAGGCAATAGGAAGAGGCCTGTCTGGGAGGTGCTAAAAGGTCTTGGAGAAAACCTGGGGCAAGTTTTCAGGGGAAGCTTTAAATACTTGCTCTTTCACTTTCTTGTTGTACTTTCCTGTGGGGAAGAGGAGAGGAAGTGGCAAATTAACTGTTGTAATATAATGACTTTGAAAGACTGAGCTCTTGTTTCCATTATGTGCTTATAGTAACTTCCCTCTCAGGACAGACCTAGCTGTGTAAGTTGCTTTTGCTCCTTTTTTTTATTGTGACTGCCTATGGTTCTTCTGTGGTCCTGTTCACGAGGAAAGCTAGAACCAATTTGATTTGTCAGGGGCATTTTGTGGGTGTTCGCAGGCTCGCTTTCTACAGAGGACACCAATATTACATCTTTGCTGCAAATAAGCCTGCTGCCTTTACTGCAAATCAGTAAGGTTGTTTCCTGGTTGAGATGATATTAAAGGTAAAAGTAGTACTGAGCTAAAGACTAGTACCGACGTTTTCTAGATTTGTGTGCAGATAAAATACTCTAGCCTTTTAGGAATACTCACAGGCCTCACTTGCTGGTTTTTCAAGTTTGACTCAAACAAATAAAGCAGACAAGTGGCTTCCAGCATTCTCTGGTGTTATGAAAGATATGAGAAATCTGAAATAAGGTGCTTCTGGTAGTGGCAACAGCATAGAAATTTTCCAGCCAAGCTTAAATGGAGTAGGTTTGTTACAACTACCGGTCAAACTTTCACAGCTTTTACTCTGGGTATTTTTTTGTGCATTTGCAATTGTTGCTACAAGTTCAGATTTAAAGAGAACCTCAATTTTTAACTCTTCACTGGTTAATGAAATGAACATGAACTTTATCATGCCTTGGTTTTGGTTAAGAAGTAGAAGTAGTATCACTTCAAACCTGCATGTTAAATCACATAAATATTTCTTCTAGAAGGTCCTAGGCAGAAAATTCTGTTATTTAGCATTTGCTGGTGGGTGACAGAATTTTTTTAAACAGATCTTGTTAATTGGCAGTTTGATCGAATGTGTTTGAAGCCAGCTAACTAAAAAAAAAAAAGTAGAAACGTGATTGAGAGCCCCAGGTAAATAATTCAATGGTTTATGTACAGCAGTAGGTTCTAAAAAATACACTTTTTTAGCAGAAAACCCCCCAACAATCAACCTTCCAAACGGAAAAAGCCCAAGTACACACTTGTTGACATTCCACTGTAGTATTGGTTTCATTTTTTTTCACTGAATTTGTTGTTATACCCAAAACAGTAAGCATGTGTTTGGTTCTCATTCATGAACCTTGTCCAAAGATACTTATATACATAGACAGTCTAGTAGAAAACATCATAAGGAGAGTGAGCAGATAGCTGAATGCATCCCCCAAAGGAAGCTGTGTAACAGTTGCCTTATAACATATGAAAATAGTAATGGATATATGTTTGCCTTGGTTAAAACCAGAGGAACAACTTCATTCTACGGTCTAATTATTATACGAATACACATTACATATTGCATTTCAATTAGTTGTAAAATGGGAGGTTTGTAAATAAATGAGCAGTTAGATAAGCAATATGTCCACAAGGGTACAGTCAAAGGACATAAAAGGGAAGTATTGTCCAAGGGGGAGCATTTGGCTGTGATATGTCTAAAGAGTTGTCCCAAACAAACTTTTCTGCCAATAAACCAGTGTATGTGTCAGGCAGTGACATTTTATACACAGAGAGAGTTTGAAGAGGCATCATTGTATTTTTTACTGCAGTGATGTACTTCCTAAGATAACGGAATCATTTTTTATTGAGGGATTTTTTGTTGTGTCTTTTTCAGCAAGTTGTCTTGATGAGGAATCAGTTGCAAAAAAGGTGTCACAGGATTTTTGAGCCTTGTGCTTTTAGCACTGGTGGGGAAAAACCTGCTGTTGCTTCATTGGGCTGTGCTGCTTTTTCCTATTCTTCCTATTCTGTTACTACTCCTCAATTTGTTCTCAAAACTCCCTGTGATCTTTATGGAAAATAAAGTACTTTATTTTCTCATTTGCTTCTTTTTCAGCAATAACACCGGGGATAATGGTGTCATTGGTGAGATCAACCAAAGCGACTCTATCCAAACAATCCATGACAGTTCGAGGGCACAGGCTCTGCACTCACAGAACTCACCTGCAGCGATGGTTAGTATGTGGGTTTTTTGGTACTAGTGTCCTCACTTTGTGAAGTCCACAGCTTGCCACATGGAGTTTGTATTGCCAGTACCAATTGCTTAAAGCATAGATCTGCCAAGAGGATAAAGGAAGGGTCATTCTGTGGATCTCCTAGGTGTAACACTGCTGTGGTCAACCTTGTCCTAAAGGTTTGGGTTTGCAAAGCTGAAACTGGTATACAAAATTCTGCACTTTACAGGAGGGGGTCTCTCTGCTTTGTAGATATCAAATGGTCTTTGTAAAACATAAGCAACTAGTTTTTGTTGCTGTTTGAGAGAAGGGAGAGGCTAATGCAGTCAGAGCAGCCTCTCGTTGCTTCAGAAGGGTTCTACTTTGTGATCGTTAATCAGTTGGCTTTGTGTAACTACACATGATTATAAAATGAAGCCAACACATCTTCTGAGTATACAAGAAAATAATAAAAAATATTATTTAAATCTAGGAGATGTCTACATGCAGTCAGTAATACATGTATGTGCCTCCCATGCTGCTGGTCACACTTTCTAAATCACTAGTGTATGAAGCGATCAAGGAGATGTATGCAGTTGTTACTAAATCAAAGAAAGGTTAAGGTGTTAAGTATTAAAAAAATGAAGAAGCAGAATAAGATTGTCCATGTAATCTTAAGCTACTCCCCTTGTATACTGTGATAAAATCTTTAATTATGTGATCCCATGCTATTTTTTCTACAGGACTCCTGCCTCAGTCAGTGCAGAGGATGGTTAGTGATCTCTGAATAAGTAGTTATTTGATACTTCATTCTGTCTTCATATTCTGTCCCCTCCTCCCCCTGACCCTATTTACTACAAACTATTCAAATCCTGGTCTGAATCAGAACTATTTCCTCATTTCCTGGAGTGTCTTTACCTTTTTGTAGCATCTGTATGACTCACACAGCTGGGTTTGGTTTGGGTTTGGGTTTTTTTAGTGAGGTAAAATACTTCTCACTTTGTTTCTGTCCTGATCTCTGGTATTCTGGTATTTGTGCATTCTGCAATACCATTTCTTTTTGGGATCCTATCCATGTATCCCATTTCTGTCCTTGCAGAATGGGTCATGTCAAACCTAGACTTCTGGTCTTTCTACCAGAATACCACCATGAAATTTTAGGAGATAATTTTCCTTTTGGTTTTGGTGCTCATCAGGCAGGAAAGAGTCTCAATTGCTTTTCCCAGTAACTTTTTACCTAGTTAGGCACTTAGGCTGTTCCGTTCTGACTCTCTAAGTACTCTGCTGGGGTATTGTGTTTAGTTTTGAGCTTCTGCCAACACTGACCTGCTAATGACAATCCAGCAGAGGCCTCCAAGGTGACCGAAGGATGAGGTACATGATGCATGAGTACAGGCAGATTGGATGTTTTAGCCTTCGTAAGACTCGAAGAAGAGCTTAGTGCTGCAATCATCTTCCTAATGTTGAGATACAGAGAATGTTGAGATACCAAATATCTCTGAGGTGCCCAATGATAGTAAAAGTGACAGTGGCTGCAGCTTGCAGCCAGGGAAAGATACAACTAGATCAGTTAGATTTAACAGGGATTTTTGTGGCTGCTTGCTTTTTATTTGTTTGCCTGTTTTAGTGTTTCCCTTCCTGCCCTCCGCTACAGGGAGGGTGGTCAAATACTGAAAGACGTTTTGAAATTTCCATCTTTGGACATGTTCAAAACACTGCTGGAGATGACTCTGAGCAACCTGCTCTGACTGTGCCTGCTTTGAGCGTGTTTGTACAGCAGAGGGGATTTGAATTAAATTGCCTCCCAAGCTTCCTTGCAATCTGAATCATTCTATGATAGCTGTATGGCTCTGTCATCTAGTTTTCCACTAAGAAACTATTAATGGAGACTACACTTCTCAATTTAGTGCTTTGGAAAACATAGCTGGAAGAAAAGTGAAACAGCTGTATTCCTTATTGACTAAAAATGTATAACTAAGGGTTAGGAATTGTAACATGTCTTTTTTTTAAAAGTAACTTTGGGGTTTTTTTCTTCTTTCCTATCCAAACATCACACTTGTTTGTAGTGATGCAGTTTGGAGCATGACTGTTCTATAATCATCTCCCTCACCTGTTCCTTGCATTTTGTGCAAGGTACATGTCCAACTTTCAGTAATGTTAAGCAACATCCTACTACTGTAATTAACTGTTGATTAGGTAACTGTTACTGCATTGATGAATGCTTTTTTTTCCTGACAAAATTTAATTACTGCCAGTGATAATTTTTTGTTTTTTTTTAATTGTAGGAGCTGCCATCACGGGAAACTATTGAAGATCTCAGAGGTAGCTTAAAGACTTCATAAATACCTTTAAACTTTTGTTTCATCACTGCTTTCCATTAGTTTTTAGGAGCTGAAGGGAAGAGCTTCAGAGAGTTTGAAGAATCTAAGATTTCTCAGCTGTCAACCAAGCTCTTTGGGTTGCATACAAGTAGTTATTCCCTTTATTACACAATCAGATGAAACCCTCTGCCCCCATATATTTTAGGGAAGCTATGTTCCTCTTTAAATCATTAAACTAGGAAGGTGGCTCTTAAAGCCTGTAATCTGGAGTATTGTGCCCAGTTCTGGGCCCCTCAGTTTTAAGAAGAACACAGAGCTGCTGGAGGGTGTCCAGCATAGAGCAACAAAATGATGAAGGAAGTAGAGCACCTCCCTTATGAGGAAAGACTGGGAAAATTTGGTCTCTTGAGCTTGGAGAAGAGGAGGCTGAGGGGTGACCTCATTCATGTCTATAAATATGTGAGGACTGGGTGTCAGGAGGATGGAGCCAGGCTCTTCTCAGGATCATCTGGTGATAGGACAAGGGGCAATGGGTGCAAGCTGGGACACAGGAGGTTCCATATAAATATCAGAAGAAACTTCTTCCTGGTGAGGTTAACTGAGCATTGGAACAGTCTGCCCAGGGGGATTGTGGAAGTTCCTTCTCTGGAGATGTTAAAGGCCTGCCTGGATGTGTTCCTGTGTGACTTGGTCTAGGTGATCCTGCTGTGGCAGGGGGATTGGACTAGATGGCCTTTCGAGGTCTCTTCTGATCCCTAATTATTCTATGATTCTATGTCTTAAAGCCCTTAAACATTTTCTGATTATAGAATCCTGTTGTGAATGTTGACCTCTAGCTCTGTAGTACATAGTCCAGCAGACCTCGCTTTGTCTACAGGTCCAGTGCTTGAGATGACTTTGTATCTTGTCTTCTTTTAGTTAAGGTTGATCACCATATAAATGGGACCATTTAGCAATTGCACAAAATGGTGTAACTTCAGCTACACTGCTTATTCTTTCTTCCATCTCTCAATGTAGGTAATTCTGTAAAACATTTTAGTTTTGACATTAGCTGTTTTTTGAGTTCTTTTGATTATTTAAATAGGTGTGTTGCTACACCTGAACCTGGAAGGATTTAGGCTTCCTTTCATAGTATTTCGCATGTAGCCAATGAAAAGATTGTGGCTTAGGAACTGTGATAATCAATCTGTGGTTCCTTTGCTCTGTTCTGGATTGGATTTTTCTAGCTAAAGATCATCCTTCATTAGTGCACAGCATTTGTGGTTGTGAGACCTAACTCCTGTATGGTTTTTCTGTTAGGTGTTATGGTATTAGAAGACCAGGCTGCACCACCAGTTTCATCTACCTCACCCTGTATCCAAGCAGATATATTACCTGTTTCTACAGTCTCCACTTCAGGTGCCACCACATCAGCAATAGTGACAAAACCAGCTGCTATGGAAGCACTTCCTGGTAATGGAATAAATGAAAAAGGAGGGAATGGACAACCATTTAGACAGCATGGATCCCAAGAGATTCTTGTGGACAGAAATGTAGCTAAAAACGTCTCCAATATTTCTTCATCACTAGGTGATATTTTAAGGACTGGAGTTTCTTCAGAGCCATGGGACAGTGAAAATTCAATTATTTCAGATCATTTGAGTAATCCTAAAAGCTACAAAAGAGAGAAATTGGCAGACAGATCACCACAGACAGGCTTTACCAGCAACTGCCCCCAGTGCAATGCCATTGCAACCAAAGATTTTGAGCACATGGAAAGTTCTTCCAGCATTGATAATGCCCATGAGGACCTTGATTGCTCAGATGGTGAGACTGCTGTTGCCCTTGTGGACAACTCTCTTCCTGGAGACCAGCTATGTGAGCCCATTAAAATTGTCATCACGATGAGTACTACACCCAACACCACCCTCAGTGACATGGCGGGCTCTGTCCACCTACAGGCTCTGGGAACTGAGAGAACAAGCTCAGCTGTCGAGTCTGGTATAGTTACAGCTGGTTGGCCAAGCCAGCAAACCAGTGAACAGCTTAGAATCCCCGTTATAACTTTTGACCTGTCTGATGACAGCAAAGGGAAGGCTTGCCCAGATGTTAGTGAAAGAAGTCCAGAAGTTTTAAAGGCAGAGCTGTCGTCCAACCAGTGCTCTGGCTATGAATCAGGCGATGCGCTGAAGGAATCTAGCAACCCAGCACATACTCCTTTAGAAACCAACACTTGTTCAGATCCAAATCGGGCTGACACTTCTGAAAACGTCCAGGTTGTGGATTTAACTACTAAGATGGACCTGCAAAACCTAGACCCACAGTCCTGTAGAACTGCTCATGAAAAAAGGCACATGCGGGTGCTAAGTGTAGACAGTGGGACAGATGTCCTCTTGAGTAAGAATTTAACGGAGGTATCTGACAAAGAAAAGACATTACCGACTTCTAAATCTGATCTAGAAGCTAAAGAAGGACAGATGCCCAATGAATCTAACTTTCTAGAGTTTGTCTCCCTCCTGGAATCCATTAATACCTCAAAGATGAAGGTATCTAATCAATCCACTGTCAAAATGGAGACAACAAAGGAAAATGGGCTTGTTGGAGGTACGATGCAACTCTTTTGGAATAAAGAAGTTGTGACTAGTTATGGTTTTTTATAGCAGCACAGCTTGAGATCTGCAGCTGATCAAAATCCCAGAGGAGAAATGGTTTTGCTAATTGGGCTGGGTAAGGGCTGGAGTTGGTGAGACGAAGTGATTCAGTGTAAGTGTGATAGTGTCATTTTCAGTTCTTTGAATATTTTTATTTTCTTAAAAATTTTCCTTCAGAAAAATCTGCATAAGGGTCTGGTATGTATCCAGTACTCTGTATGAGAATGGCAGGCCTGGACTGCTGGAATATTAAGCATATCTGACAAAACCTTGTATAGCGCTACACCTGCCTTTGCTCTTCTTACCGAATGCATGTTTAAGAGTTGTCTGTGTGTGCCTGTAGGTATGCAGAAAGGCAGAATTGTCACTGGTGATGGTTCAACATTTAGCTAACATGTGTCCTCACACACACACATTACTTAATTTCCTGCACACTTTATAATTACAAAAAAAATTAAAAATCATGTATGTGTTCTTAGCAGGTAAGAAGTTTGATTTTTAGTTGCTTAAAACTAAAATATTTTGGGCTTTAAGGAGGGAAATCTGGTGGTTATTTTCAGAGGGAAATCTGGTGGTTATTTTCAGTGAGAGCCCCCAGTATTTTAATGATAGAATGATATCAGCCCATTCCTCTGTAATTAAAAGCCTTTTATTTAAAACAAAGACCTAAAAATCTCAACCAGCCAGTTAAAAAAGTACAATCTATTTTCATAGCTTTTATATAGAAGTAGCTGGTTTTAATCAACATTCTTATTGCTGTTGCCTAGACCTCTCACCCCTTTCTGTTTTGAAGGAATGTGGTCCATAGGGGCTTTAGAATCACAGAATCCTAGACTTGTTGAAGTTGGAAAAGACCTTAAAGCTCACTGAATTCATCCATTAATCCAACTGTCCCAAGGCCACCACTAAACCCTGCCCCTAAGCTCCAGATATACCTAACTTTTCAGTATGTCCAGGGATGGTGATTACACCACAGCAGCTCTCTAGGTGAAACTAGCAGGACCATTTTGTGCGAATGTGAGATACAGTACAGTCTCGGTTCTGGGCAAGTGTTTGGTACAATTAGTTTAGAAGGTTGGGGTCAAAATGAGATAAGACAACTCATAACTTCCCCTTCTCCAAAATGCTCGGTTTACTTTAGACCCTATAATAAGCTGTTCAAGGACAGCCTAATAGGATGCAATCTCTACCTAATTTGCATGGAAGGTAAGAAAGTTAACAGCACTCAGTAGAAGTGCTTGGCACTGCTGCTTTACAACGGTATCCCTGTCCAGCATAGGACAAGCTCTAGGGAGTCTCTGCTTCCATGTCTTCTTCCCACAAACATCTTCCATGCACAACTGATAGCAGAGGTTGACAGCTTTAAAAACATGAGGTCTTAAAAACTCATGAAGTGCAACAAAGTCTGCACCTGGACCGGGGCAACCAAAAATACCAGTACAGGCTGGGGGAAGACATGCTGGAGAGCAGCCCTGTGGAAAGAGACNTCAGTAGAAGTGCTTGGCACTGCTGCTTTACAACAGTATCCCTGTCCAGCATAGGACAAGCTCTAGGGAGTCTCTGCTTCCATGTTGTCTTCCCACAAACATCTTCCATGCACAACTGATAGCAGAGGTTGACAGCTTTAAAAACATGGGGTCTTAAAAACTCATGAAGTGCAGCAAGGTTCTGCACCTAGACCAGGGCAACCAAAAATACCAGTACAGGCTGGGGGAAGACATGCTGGAGAGCAGCCCTGTGGAAAGAGACCTGGAGGCACTAGGGTATGAAAAGCTGGACATGAGCCACCATGTTGGCCCAGAAGGCCAACTGTATCCTGGGCTGCATCAAAAGAAGTGTGGCCCGCAATTCAAGAGAGGTGATTCTGTTCCTCTACTATGCCTAGTGAGACCTCNCTACTATGCCCTAGTGAGACCTCAGCTGGAGTATTGTATCCAGCTCTGGATCCCCCAATACAAGAAGGTTACGGTTGTCTTGACGTGTGTCCAGAGGGCCATGAAAATTATTAGAAGGCTCGAGCAACTCTCTTATGAAGACAGGCTGAGAGAGTTTGGGTTGTTCACCCTGAAGAGTAGAAGACTGGTGAGCACTGGAACAGGCTGCCCAGGGAGGTTGTGGAGTCTCCTTCTCTGGAGATGTTTTAAAACCTGCCTGGACATGTTCCTGTGTGACCTAATCTAGGTGATCCTGCTCTGGCAGGAGCATTGGGCTACATGATCTTTCAAGGTTCCTTCTAATTCCTAACATTCTGTGATTTAGGCTGGACATTAAGAAAAAGTTCTTTAATCTGGGGGTGCTGGTATGAGTTCCCTGGAGAGGTAGTGATGTTCCATCCCTCGAGACATTCAAGGTCAGGGTTGATGGGGCTCTGAACAATCTGTTCTAGTTAGAGATGTCCCTGCTTGTTGTAGAGGGGTTGGACTGGATAACCTGTAGAGGTCCCTTCCAACCCAATACATTCTATAATTCTAGGTAATCTTTATTTTTAGCTTGTTTATGAAACAAAGAAGATATATATATGTGGTGTTTTCCTCTACGTTCCATTTACCTTTCACTCTACCTTTCCTAAATCTTTTATCTGTCCTATTTGATGCATTAGACCATTATCTCGTTCTATCTTTTACTTGTGTCCATTTTTTTCTTCTTGTATTTCTAGTTGTGTGCTTTTCCTCCTCAAGTTTAGCCATCTGCCTCCTGTGCAGCCTCATTCACCCTCCTCTTTGTATTGCTTCTTTCTCATCTTTCTTTCTGTGCTTAGCAATTCATGCTGTTGATTTTTAGGCTTTTCCATTTTCTTGAGCTTGTCTGAAGTCCTTTGGTTTTCCCTCAACTTGGACTCATTTCTTCTGCACTTAACCCTGTCCATTCCCTAGACCAATTTTGCGCCTCCCAGGTCCAGTGCCTCTGGTCTATCTTATGCATCTCACCTGCCTTCTATGACTTTTCTACAAAGCAGTTTCTGTCCTGCTCTATCGAGTCTATCAGCCCGCCTGTCTGGCTCCAGTCTGTGCTCTGTGGTTGCCTAAGACATGTGCTGAGCAAGCCCTGCTTTTCACTCGAGCCGGCTCAGCTGATCCCTGCTGAGCCGGAGAGCTCTGCCAGGTCCCCGGGGTGTAGGGTCACCATCCTGTGCAGCAGTACAAGGGATAACATATTGCTAGTTTTGCTACTCCTGAACAACAAAAGGGATTATTTACAGAGTAATTTGACTTCTGTTTGATGTGACTTAGCTGGAAAAGAGAAGTGATAAAAATTCTGGCGGTAAGTTAAAATAAAATAGAAAAAAAAGGAGAGTAGAACTCATGTAGAATGAGCTTTCAGACAAGTAACATCAGATAATAGGGTTGGGGGAGAGTCCTGCATAAAAGAAAGCAGAGTAAATTGAATTCTACAATCATAAAAACAACCCCAAACTTTATTAATGTGTACGTAGCTATTGTGCTTTAGATCTGGCAAACGAGATTCTTCTTGCCAGATTCCAGGATCCTAAGGAAACAGACGGACTCTACCTTTCCCTCAAACCTGTTACCTGGACTAAATTTCCTACTTAGATTCTTCGGTCCCTGTGTTTGGGATGGTGGAGTTGAGCTGCAGATGTGTATAACTAAGCAGCTGTGCTTGTTTGCAGCAAGTGTCACCCAGGGAAAGAAGTGGGAATGGGAAGAGAGGTCCCCCACAGGAGCCGAGGAGATGGTGGCTCCTGCACCTCAGCCCAGTGCTGTGGGAAGAAGGAGCTTCAGTCTGAATTCTTTAAGCTAGGGAGAGGTAGTTCAAAGGCAGTTATTTTTAAGAGCAAGTAGACTTTGTTTTCTAGCCTAGTCAGAACGTGCTGTTTGCTAAAATAAATTACTGTCATTACTGGCAGCTTCCCTACAATAAGACTGGATTTTAGAAATGAGACAAGCCTCTAATTTGTTTACAGTCTTGCAATTAGAAATATGCTTTAACAAAATAGCATCTTGGAATAGAGCTGAATGAACATTATTCCCACATTAAAGTGGTTATTATAAAAAAAAATATCTGTGTGGGCAGAATACAGAGCAAGTCAACCTTTGAATTGGTTATTTTGAGGGAAAAGGTTGGTCATGTTTGTTTTTGTTCTTTTAACCTTGCAAACTGCTTAACTGACAAAAACTAATAATAGATGCCTGGTCTAAATCAGCTTGGAATGCACCTCACAAAGGTGTTTATTAGGCACTGTGAGAAACTTGGCAAATTCTTGGAAAGCTGGATATTCAGAGCTGGGTGTAAGAAAGACAAAATTTTGCATAATTTGAAGAAGACAGGGAAGTATGCTCATCAAAACTGCCCTCCAAGTGAGTGAATGTCATGGGTAGGTCTGTCATAGAATCATTCAGGTTGGAAAAGGCATTCAAGATCATCAAGTCCAACAATTAACCTCACTGTCCCAAGGCTACCACTAAACCCTGTCCCTAAGCTCCAGATCTACATGACTTTGAAATGCATCCAGGGATGGCGATTCAACCCCCTCCCTGGGCAGCCTGTTCCAAGGCCTGATGGTGGTTTCCAGGAAGATGTTTTTCCTCATGTCCAACCTAAACTTCCCCTGGTGCAACCTGAGGCCATTTCCCCTTGTCCAATCACTTGTTACTTGTGAGAACAGTGCTACTAAGGTTTGTTCTGCAGATCCTTTACCAACCTTGTGTTCCTTTGCTACAGATACTCTGACACAGGACTTGTGTGAGCACTGCAAACAGAAGATAAACCATCCTGACCACATAAGCCTTTGCCAATAGACAGCTCAGTAAAATGCTGTACAAGAAAATTAGAACCTTGCTTCATGCTACCAAGGATGCCAGGTTTCATGTGTTAAAATGCAGTTTAAAATTGAAGAAAAATATGTCTCTGAGCTGTTCTGTTGCTACCCCACCTCTTCCAGATCATGAGAAAGTACCAATGACAATTGCAAAAAATGACTTTCAGACCAGTGTTCTTGCAGTTTTGGATCAAATTTGTACCACCCACATAATGAAAGCCTGGTGAAGGGTAACTGCCGTTTTTCTTGTCTTTGAAAAGCTAAGGGAAGCTGTGTTTGTTGGCTACTTTGGGACCTTTTGCCTTGCCATGCCCGGAACTTATGCATGGCAAAACCTCCTTTATGTCATATTGTACACAGGTGGTTTGTAAGCTAGGCGACGTGACCATCCAGGGATTGCAGCCTGCCAGCAGAGTGGTGGGGACTGGCACAGGAGAACCTAAACCAGAACTATGTGATCTGAATGTAGATGTTTTTCAGGCTCTTTTTAGAACAGGTACTCATCAGTCTGGGCAGTCCACAAACCACAGCCTTGAGTGAGTTCTCCTGGTTCCCAAGCAATTACCCTTCTCCTACAAAAATCTAAAAACATACTCCTGTTTATATTTTTAGACTCCTTGGTTTTTTTACCTCTGTCTGTGAGAGAACGGGATATTGCCTGTCATAAAATCAAGGGATCTTGTGCTTTGAGTAACCAGCCCAAACGGCGTCTGACGTGGCAATAGGGGAATTTGCTGGCAGGCAGGAAGCACCTAAGGCACACAACCATGACAGATCGTAGCTCTTCTCAGAGAGAGAGACTCTCATGCCAGAGAGGGACCATGTGCATTTGAGGTTTGGCAAGTTGAGATTTTAAAATTTCCATCTTGAAATCAAATAGGTTGTGGACCATTTGGTGACCAGGCTGACACCTGTAAAGAAATTAAGAAGTTCATTCCTGATTTATAATGTCTGTATTCTGACATAATCGCTAGGTGTAATGACTAAACTACTTACTGGGCACCTGAAACATCTTTTGTTTAATGCCCAGCACTGCTGCTGGCCTAGGAGATTTTTTTTTTGAGCATGTTGCCTCTGTGCTTGTCTCCCCTGTCCTGTAACAGGTACAGTGAGTATCACTAGTTTTTACTATGGCTTCAGGATTAAAGTGATAACCCGATTAATGCTGAATCCCAAGTGCTTCTTCAGAACCCCTGTGGATTTTTATAGTGATTCTTGGACTGTGTCAAATTCCTTGGGCATTCTTGTTTGGGGGGTGAGCAACTTTAATGTCAGATTTTTGTTTCTATGTATTTGTGGTACAGTAGGCAAATTAGGGTTGAGAATAAAGTACATATGCAAAATGTTTCCTTTAAAGCAGATGAAGAAAGGATTGGGAATGTCATGAGGATATCTTCTCTAGAGATATGAATGGGACAGTTCACAACTGATGGAGCTGTTGTTTTATGTTGGCATTAAGAACAACACAGAGCAATTTGCAGTCAAGTGTCTCTGCACCCAGATGGGAAACAAATATATTTTATAGGGAAACTCTGTAGCAGAACAATTAGTGAACAGAAGATATTCAGGCTTAATTAGCTTCATTCTGCTTGACCAGCTTTAAAACAAGATGTTATTTGAAATTGTGACAGCAGTGGCATTTCCACCTGGAGGAGTTGGGACAAGTAAAAGACAAAATATCTCAAAATAGTGACAATATTTTGGAGGAATATTACAGAGCAATGAAATTTCATTCTGGTTCCCTAATAATAGGGCAACTTTAAAGTTGAGATACACTAGCAGTTGGTTATTGTGGCTACTATATGTACAAAGGCTGCTTCATTTCAACTATAAAACTGTTTACAGCCTCCTCCCATTGTGCAAAGAAGGATCAGTGACAGATGATTTGGGATGAAGTCTGTTGCAGAATTGAAAAAGTGACATGGCAAGGGAGATTTTGGTGGTGTAACTGCATCTATCAGTGTTGGGCTGTTCTATGCTTACATGAAGTGGCTGTGATGATCCCACTCTTTACTGCAGGTAGAAGTATTTTCAGGAAGTGTCTTATTGCCCATATGGGGCACATGAGAAAAAAATTTTCTCTTGATGATGATTGTGCCTGGATAACTGACACGCACATTTTGTGCTTCACAAGTCGCATATATTTTCTAGAGAAAAGCTGAAGTTCCTTGCAGAGCCTGGGTCAGAGCTTGGTGCTTCTCTGAGCCCAGCCAAGTATACACCAAAGAGGTGTGGGAGAGTGGCTTGGGGTAAAAATAGCCCTGGAAAGAAGTCACAGGGAAGATGCCCTTATGCTGCCCTGTTGTGCTTGTTGCTCTTATCTTTCTCTTGAAGAGGGTTTTTCATAGTAGCTTGAGCTTTGCCATGCAAGGAATACTGAGTGACATAGAGCTAATTACACACCATGGCGGAACACTCCTAGTCTAGGCACATCTGTCTCCATTTAAATACTGAATGTGTAAGTCACTTGGAAGAAAACGAACGATAATCATGAAGAGCCCCATCACAGCCCACCTTTCCAGTACTGGAAGTACTCATCACAGTGATGGTGTCTGATTTTGGCATATAAAGACAAAAATGTGTGTTTTTATTACTATGGCTCTACCACTGCAAGGAAAAGATGTCTGCAAGGCTTGTGGTTTGGAATGGAAAGGAGGGAAGCATTTTCTAAAACCACTACATAATCAAATGAACAGATCTTCTTAATTGTTCCAGCCCTAGAGCTAGTTTTGGGCAATACAGCACCAATTAGATTATTAAAACCACACTTTCTGATCTCTATCAATTATTCTTGTGGCTTGAACAGCCTAAGCCTTTAGGAGGGTGATTTTGATTAGGTGTCTGTGGCTCCATCTCCTCCTCACATACAGTTATATCATTAAGTGGGTACATGAGTGATACCGCAAGTAAGTAAGTCTCAATTTCTGCTTTGAATTGAGTTTAAATCTTTAATTAGGAAAAAAGTGTTGTCCACTCTCCTACCTGCTTTTTTCAATTTTTCCTAAATTAAAGAAAGCAGGTCTGGAAGACCTATTCCTGCTTCACATTAGGGGCTGAGACTTGCTGGGGCAAGATTTTGCAGTACAGTTAAAATTGTCCTGAGACTTCTGGTCCAGCCAATGCAAAAGATAGGTGTGAAGTGTCTGCAATAAAAAGTGGTTACTTGTGTGAGTGTCTGAATCTTTGGTGTCAGAGAGATGTGTACTGTGAATTGAAACTGGTGCAGAGATCTCTCAATTCCTGAAGGTTGGCTTGTGTGTTCAGACAATGTGTGACTAGATCAGCTGATGCGGTTGGAGGAAAACAAGACAGGTGATCTGAAAGTTCTGTGTATACTAAAGCTTGTTTGCTTTTTCAGTTATAGCAAGTTTTCAGTTTTTGCTACATTCGTCTACAACTCTTGAATCTGTTTTATAGATAGACCATCTCTGCTGTGACACCACTATTTCTTGGCTGGTGCCTCTTAAAGGTCAATGTGGTGATTGCATTGGTAGGAAACATGGGTTAACAAATGGAATTTTTCATGGGGGCAATTTTGGTGGTTTCTGCTTGATGATTAAACCTAAGGTTTTTAAACAGCAGGTATCGCAAGAAGTCAGTATAAGTGCATGTCAATGCATCTTAGTGCAAGAAGATATGGGACTCTGAAGCCTCTCCAGCAAGCACCAGAAAAAACAAATTAGTTAAATGAAAAGAAATGAAACTATAATTGCACGGTTGCATATGGTGGTGATGAAATCGCTGTCTTAGTTGCACTTTACAAGCCTAACAGATAGTGGCTTGTATTTTACAGTCAAGGCAAAGATGGAAAAGGTTTCACTATTCAACATGAATGCTCTTAACTAAAAGGGCTTGGGAGTCATGAAAGTTGTGTGTGTGTATATATATATATATATATGTATGTATATATACACACATTAAGTAAATTATACGTGTGTATAAATATAATGGATATTCAGATTGGTATTAATTATAGAAATCAGAGAAGCCCATCATATAGACTTTAAAATTTATAGTTCTGTCTTTTCCAAGCATAGAAAAAGCTACTGTGAAATTGTTTAGCAGCTTTGTCCTGCATCAGGTGTGTGTGGCTGATGGTGAAGAAGGATTACGAATGTACCTTTCCTGTCTAAGAGCTTTTGTTTCCTTTGAGGCTGCTGCTTTTCCTTTTGTAAAAGGGGAATGCTTCTGCTTTTCTTCTGCCAGTATACACAGCTTGGGAACAAATTATGATCCCCAGGAAAGTCGCCTCTTACCATTCTATGGTAGGGGCGGATTGCTTCCCTCTGAAACAATAGGAGAAGCAAAGCAGAAATTCTCTCTCACACAGCCTCTTCTTGGGTCAACCTGCTAATGCAGTCTTCACATGTCAGAGTAACTTCTCATCCAGATTACTGTCTCATTTTAAGTCATTTTAATGTCTTTCATAAAACTGGTAATTACTGCAGTGTTTCAGCTTTTATTTTTTAGATGCCCTTGTTCAGTAGCTAATGAATGAAACTCTTGACAAGTGATCTGTAGAGCGTGGCTCCATTTCACTGCCCTGTTTTCCAGATAGCCAGATGACGGAGAGAAAAGAAGAGATGGTGGGAACAGAAAAGCACTGTGAGCAACTTCCTAAACAGGAAAGATCAGATGTACAAAGCCAAGATCGTGCTAGTACTAGTCCGGTGCTACCAGAGTCTGCCAAATTTGCAGCACTGTAAGGCCAGTTTACTTTACAATTTTGTACTTCAAAGATATGATGTAAGCTGTTTTGTTTCATTGAGTAGAAATGACATAAACTTTTAATTAACCTCTTTTTCTTTCTGTTTTATTGAGAACAAGAAAAAAGTTCCTCATAGTAGTTTTGAAACATTTTTGTGTCAAGTTACCAGGGCAACAGGCAAAGGCAGATAATCTACCGAGTAACTTCTCAGCAAGACAGTTCTGTCTTGCAAGTAATAAGTGGACCTGAGGCGTCTGTGCAAGATGAGCTATCGGTGGATGCAATGCATGTGTTCATAGATGAAAATGGTGAGTTTCTGTAGCTGCAATAATTGCAGTGTGTGAGGAAATCTCTAAGGAAACTTCTGATGCCCTATTAAGGATGTTTTTCATCTGTAACTGATTGCATGTGCATGGGAAATAAAAAAAGGGCTTAGTAATTTAAAGTCAGATTAGCAGTGACTGGTTTTCCAAGTCCACCAGCAACCTTCACAGAGTTAAGTGCATGAAGTTTATCTTCCAAACATCATCCTTAAAAAATGCTGGCTAGGCCAGAAGACTGATTCTGTCTTTGGTGAACGAACCAACCGCCAACACAGTCTGCCGTGTGAAGAATTTTGTACTGGCCTGGCAGGGCAAAATTTTCCTCTGTTTTACTGTTTTCTTCTTCAGATGATTGAACTCTCTCACTACCTCTTTAAAGGGGATTGGTGTGTTGCCTAATCTTGCCCCACACTTGTGCTTGGCATGCCGTTGCTCTGTAGCTATGCCTAGTGGCTGAAGCTGGAATGTACTTGGCATCAGTGGCTACAATTCTAGGAGAGTTTTTCCCTTTTTGTACCTCCTGATCTCACCTTTGTGAACGGAAATAAAATAAAATCTGATCATTTCATATTTTTACAGTGAACCTCTGTTAACAATGGGCATTGTGTTTCCTTCATGTATGTTTGACATTTTCACTGTGACTTCTGTGTTTTGATTTGTTTCAGGTTTTCAGTTGTTCAAGTGTTAATTTGCTTTCTGAAGTCTAAAATAAATTGAGTGCACAGGTTGAAAAGTGCATTTCTAAATGTACCTAAGTTGTACTTTGTATGTAAAACAAATTACCATATCACTGAACTGACTTTTTCCCTTTGTATTTTCTAAAGGGGAAATTAGATCCTGTTATGTAAAGGCTGGCTGTCAGAAGGAAGGAAATTTTCGACATCAGCTATCAAACTGTGATTGTATTTCAAACGCACAGTAAGTAAACCCTTAGTCTTAGAAATGTTAAATGTTTTCATTGCTAGGAGCTATAAAACTGATAGTAGCTGTGGAAGATGGATGTGAAGAGTAGTACTGGAGAATAAATGTGCTAAACCTTTTCTAGAGACGTTGAACTATGGTTTTTTTCATTGTTTTGTGCTACGAGAGTGACTGCCTTGTAAGAATATTGAGAAGGAAAAATGAAAACCAGAACAATCCAATGTGCTTTTTGTTACTTTCTGGAAATAGCCAAAGTCCTAGAGTGTTGATTATACCTAAGTTTGTAAATAAAACAAATCATTACCTGCTATTCTTTCAACCTTGTCTTCATCACTTCCCATGCCATGGGTCCTTTGTAGATTTTTATTGCTGTGTCAAAATCAGCCAGTGACACTGCTTCTTGTAATTTCTAGCCACAGAGCCTTTCACTTTGCATGGAATCTCTAATGATAGTTTGCTACTCTGAAAAGGTGTCTGAACACTTTTCTATTTTAAAAGTCCTTTCAGAGCAATCACAGAATGTTAGGGGTTGGAAGTGACCTCGAAAGATATCTAGTCCAATCCCCCTGCCACAGCAGGATCACCTAGATCAAGTCACACAGGAACATGTGCAGGCAGGTTTTAAACATTTCCAGAGAAGGAGACTCCACAGCCTCCCTGGGCAGCCTGTTCCAGTGCTCTGTCACTCTCTTTGTGAAGTTTCTTCTCACATTTATGTGGAACCTCCTCTGTTCCAGCTTACACCTATTTCCCCTTGTTCTACGATTGGATGTCACTGAGAAGAGCCTGGCTCCTTCCTCCTGGACACACCATTCCAGATGTGATCTCACCAGGGACTAGTAGAGAGGAAAGAGAACCTATCTCTATCTAGTAACCACCCCTCTTCTGATCCACCACAGGATGCCATTGGCCTTCTGGTCCACAAGAGCACATTGCTGGCTCAGTCATCCTTCTGTCCACCAGAACCCCCAGGTCCCTTTCTCCTGAACTGCTTCTTCAGCACTTCAGTCCCCAACCTATACTAGTACCTGGAGTTGTTCTTGACCAGATGCCAGATGCTACACTGCCCTTGTTGAATGATATTAAATTCTTCCCCACGCAACTCTCCAGTCTGTCTAGGTACCACAGAATGGCAGCCCAGCTCTGTGGTGTGTTAGCCACTCCTCCCAGCTTTGTGTCATCAGCGGAGTTGCTGATAGTGCACTCTAATCCCCACAGCATCTGGGGAAGTTGAGTGAAAAGGTGAGAACAGTCACTGTTAATAGTAAATTCTGTTCTTCAAGTGTTTGAATTTCAGTGGAGACTTTTGAGAGGCTTGGGACCATGCTAAAAGCAGCGTTAGCACCTTGGATAGGGTGACTCTATGAGAGCCGTGAGAATAATGGTTTTGATAGTCAATAGGTAAAGATTAAAAATGGTAAGTTTATCTAAAATTTCTATTTAACAAAATTTCTACAGTAGAATGTTCTATCAGTTTTTAGCAAAATAATTGAGCTCTACCAGGTTGGGGTGTTTGGGGGTTTTGTTTGTCTGTTTTACCTAAAATCAGACGTTTTACTTTGTGGAGCTTTAACTCTTGCAGATCTTTTAGTTTCACCTTGCACCAAATAGTCTTCTCCCCCATTATGTAACTATGAACTTGAGTCTGCCCTAAATTCAGAAATAGTTTACTGCCCCCTGACATTTATCAGTTCATCTCTTTCTTTCTATCAAAAGAACAATCCTTCATCTCATATAAGATATCCTTTTTGAGTCTGTTTTTACCAGGTGCTTATGTGACATCCCTGACTTCCTGCACTATGTTGAGTGCTGTGTTTTAGTTTGTGATTTGCAGATCCCTAGGGATACGAATGATTTTAAGGAGTGTTGTAAATGTTGTTAGCAAAAGCATGTTCAGATATTTTTGCAGCTATTTCCATGCATTTAATTTCTAAAGATCAGCACCTTTTCCAGGAGCAGTTCAGACTGGGGAACAGAATAATTCATCAAAGACAAGCAAGTTCCTAGGACTGTTTCTCTATGGGAGTCAGTGGGAGGACAAAACACATTTGCTTTTCCAAGAACAGTATGAAGGAAAGAACAAAGCAGAAATTGCTGTGAAAAACAAGGAAAGAGAACAAGCAAACATGAAGCACACTCAAGCTGGTTTTGCAAGTGCAATTTCTAGCGTGTTTAGGCCAGAGATTAGTGACTGGGTGTTTGTTCCATGGGCTGTTCCTACCATATGGACACAGATTGAAGGGTGGTGGTACCTGAAGGGGAGAGGTTATGGTTTTCCTTTAGGTGTTCAGCATCAAGTAATGTTGTATTTAGACAACACGGAACACTTAGAGCTTATAGAAAATAGAGGACCAAATCTAAAGACACTTAAGGAAGAGACGTAAGGAATGAGACATCTTTCCTATCCTCACCTACGGGCCTGCACATCATTTATGTCAGGTTAGTTTCTTATCGATGGCTAAAGATAAGCCAAATCACAGTTACTAACTCATGATCTCTTTATTACTGAAAACAAAGGCAAATGGAATCAATCACAATGGGTACTCACTGGTCCCTTCCGATCCCTAGTGTTTCTATGATCTCTTCAGTTACAGTCTCTTTATGTCTGTGGAGAGCTCTTGCAGGAATTACCCCTTAAGGTTGGACGCTCCTCTCTGGTGGACATGTTCATTGTGCAAGTTATCCATATCAACAGGAGATGCTGCTGTTATGAAAGGATATCAGAAAATAGACGTGGAAAGCACTTCTGAGCTGTTGGTTTATCTCCTAGCCCATCAGAAAGTTAAAGATAGAGAAGACAACGACCAATGTTACTTCTTCATGAGTATTTGAGATTAATTAATTTATTACTGTCTATAAATATGTGTGGGGTGAGAGTCAGGAGGATGGAGCCAGGCTCTTCTTAGGGTCATCTGGTGGTAGGACAAGGGGCAATGGGTGCAAGCTGGAACATAGGAGGTTCCATATAAATATCTCCTTCTCAGGAGACTTTCAAGACCTGCCTGGATGTGTTCCTGTGTGACTTGGTCTAGGTGATCCTGCTGTGGCAGGGGGATTGGACTAGATGATCTTTTGAGGTCCCTTCCGATCCCTAATGATGCTCTGATGATTCTATGATGGTGCCAAAATAACAGCTTTAAGCTTGGTGTCTGAGCTCATAAAAAAGCCACACAAACTGGATTTTATGAGGTAAAAATGTTCGGAAAATGAATGCGTGGATATAAGAGGTGGCCTTCTCAAAGAAAGCACTTTCCACCAGTCATAATTGATTTATATATTATGAATAAGCTTCTCTAAAGGGAAAGTGTCAAGCTGAGTTGAGCCAGTGAAGTAACTATGTGGATGTACATGGACTGTGGCCCCTCTACACAAAGGAACACTTTGCCCAGGCCAAATGATGGCAAAAGGCACCTTGCTTTGGGATTGGTTTTGGGAGAAGCAGCAGCTCAGAAGTACTGGCATGACAGGAGCTGTGGCGTTTTGGGATAACACTGCAACTGGTGAATGGGGAAGGAATTTCGATGCAGGAGGGTTTGGCTGGCATAATGTGATTGCCTTATGAATTGGCCATAGGTAAATACCTTTTAACTAGTTTGTGCGAAACTGAAGAATATATTTAAATATTACTCAAAACCATTAAAGAAAACCTTGAGGCAGACCAACATTTAATGATCTTCAATTCAGATTACAACTTGCTATGTAGAGTCCTACTGTTGTCTGCTGTTGTAGCAGAATCTTAACCAGCCTGGCCTTTAACAAGAGTTTATTAGGAGCTGAAATTTAAGTGGTATTTCTATGACCTGTAAACATTTTATCTACTTGGCATAGCTTCTGAAGTCTATTTCTCACAAATAGTGCAGTCTTAATACTGCTGTTGTCACAGGAGTGATGCTGGGGTATGGGTTTGGGTTTTTATTTTGCTTTTGCATACTTCCTTTGCTTACAAAGGGCTGGGGGTGGGGAGGAGGGTAACAGTGGGTTACAGTGTGCCAATGAAAGCACATGTCCATGTTTGCTGCAGCCTTTGCTTCCTTCCTTCAGAGGCTACTTGACACTGGAAAACATACTGCTTGAGGCAATCACGCTGTTGTATCAAGTATCAGTGGTCCATGACCTCTTTTTGGCTCTGCAGTGTTATGAGATGGTCTTTGGAGTATTTATTAACATATTCCACTGATTTGAATGTTGCTTGTAGTTGGTTTTTTCTTCTTTTGTTTAGGTTTTTTAGGTTTAGTTTTTGCATGTTCAACTGTAGTAGTTTTCCAAATGCAAGATACTACCTGTACTTGCGGTTCTTGGCCTGGAACTTTTCATAGCTTCTTAAACGTAGCATAAACAGTCTCTTATTAATAATTTCTAAAGATATCCCTTAATACTGCCAAAGGTTACTGAGGATTACAGTTGTTTCACATTGTCTCCATATATATAAATATCAGAAGAAACTTCTTCCCAGTGAGGGTAACGGAGCACAGGAACAGGCTGCCCGGTGGGGTTGAGGAGTCTCCTTCTCTGGAGATGTTCAAGACTCGCCTGGATGTGTTCTGTGTGACTTGGTCTAGGTGATCCTGTTGTGGCAGGGGGATTGGACTAGATGATCTTTTGAGGTCCCTTCTGATCCCTAATGATTCTATGATTCTATGTCTTTCACCAAATTGTTTCTCACCATTCCAGGAGTCCAGTTTTTGAAATATTTTAAAATTACCTTAGCCAAGTTAAATTTAAAGGAGGTTTTAATGTTGATCATCAAAACAGAAGTTTCACTTTCATCTTAACTCTCACTTTGGTAGCTGATTCTTGTTACTAAATTTGGCGATTTATTTAAAGATTGGCAGGGAGCTAATCAATTCCCCAATTACCATCCATGTAATTACCCTGACCCTGCTTTTGCCTTTTGTCTTGCCAGCAACAGCTCTTGCCAGCAGTCCCCGTGGAATGGGTTCCCTGCTGGGCTAATTGCCTCAAAATTTGATACTCCCATTACCTTGCCAACATCACTTCTAGCCATGAATTGCTTTGTGACAGGCTTTGACAAGACCAAGTGTAAACTGTATTCTCGGCTCATGACTTGTGTTAGAAATTAGTTACTGAAAGACCATGTGAATCTGTTATGGAGGGAGAAATTTGAAATAGCTTTCTCATCTGGCAGAACTGAAAAACCCCTAAAAGTAATTAGTCTGCCCCACTGCAGTAAATTCCTTACCAGCCTTTGTCTCGCTTACAGTGATGCTTACAGTGATGCTTCTGGGAAGGCAGATAAGGATGAGAAAGTTCACATTTATGTAAAATAGGTGCCTAGTGTAAGCAGTAAATGACTTTTTGCATCATTTGACTTCTCACCAAATGGCTGTGAAGTTTACAAATTACCTGCATGGAACAGTTATGGTTTTAAGTGAAAACGTTTCCCATTAGATTTCCCACAGCCATTAATATCCTTAGAAAAATTAGCCGAATGATTGTATACATTACAGCATTGTAGATGTAGGGCTGTTTTCTGAAGTCAGGAAAAACAAGTTTGAGTCAAGAAATGTCAGAGGTTTCACTATGGCACACATTCTCTGTCTGCTATGCAGTGACAGAAAGCAACTATTGCCATTCTTTAATTACCTGGAATATCTCTTGCAATTAAATAAGTGAGTCAGTTTTGATAAGCAGTCAAAAAGATCACCGTGAAGTATCAGGTTAACTAGGTGGTGTGGTTTAAGCCCAGCCTACAACTAAACAAAGTTGTATCTACAACTAACCCACTTGCTCACTCCCCCCAACCACTGGGAAGGAGGAGAGAATTTGAGTGGAGGGGAAGGTAAAGCTTGTGGGTTGAGATAAAGACAGTTTAATAGGATGGTATTGAGGCTTCAAAAATTATACTAGTTCTATAAAAAATACCCTTAGAATATGCACAAAAGTAATGCATGATGCAATTGCTCAGCACTTGCAGAGTCTGTTCCCAAGCAGTGGCCACCAGCTAGATTTCCCCCCAGTTTATGTACTTAGTGTACTTGCTATACAAGGCATATAGGTTTTAAAATGTTTAACCACTTTCTTAGAAGTGCTTTCTTTTCATATTAGGGCCTTGTTTAGAAGGTGGAGACCTTCCGCCTGTGTGTACGTAGTTACTGATGACAACATGCCAGTATTTGAAACCTTTGGGTAACATGGCCATGCTCACCATGTGTATGAAATACTGCTCCATCTTTCTAAGTCATTTGACTAGAAGATTTGATCTGAATGTGCCTTGTCTTTCTGATTTTGCACCTATGAGAAGCTGTTCAACTAATACCAGCTGGTGCAGTTTCTTTTCTCAAGCATTGAGTACTAACTAACACATCTGCTTCCTTCACTTAATATTGCAAAAGACAGAAATGTAAGTTTATAAGTAAAAAGTGAATTTAAAAGTTTACTTTTTAGGTAAGTAAGGTCATTGTAAACTTGAGGACACTAGTGAAACTTTTCAATCTTCTGTTAGTTTCTGTGTGGTTTGCCTCTACCAAAAATGTGTTCTAAACTCTAAATTATAAATTCTGAATTGTCCCATGTGTAGAAGTGAGTTCTTTAGTAATTAATCCATTTTTTTTAGAGAAATCTTGAATATAAGACTCAGTATCAAATTGTACTGTTAGGTATAAACTTATTAGATAACTGGCTATATTGAAAGAATAATCTGCCCAGTGCTTTAATGTTCATGTGTTCAAATAAATTAGTTTTTTCTGCTTTTCCTAAAACAAACAAAAGGAAGTTTGTAAGAATACTGCTTGTATTCTTGAGCCCTTTTCACAGAATTGTTTTGTTTTGGAACACAAGTTTAAGATCATCAAGTCCAACCACTGACTTACCCCTGCCAGCTCACCCCTAAAACATGTCCCTCAGCACTAAAGCTACATATTTTAAAAATATTTCCAGGGATGGTGACTCTACTGCTTCTCTGAGCAGCCTGTTGCAATGTCTGGTAATTCTTTTGGTAAACAAATTGTTACTAATATCCAATCTGATCCTCACCTAGTGCAACTTGTGCCATTTGCTCTCATGCTATTGCTTGTTACTTGGGTGAAGAGAGAACCTCACTACATACCCCATTCAGGGAGTTGCAGAGTGCAAGAAGATCCTCCCTCAGCTTCCTTTTCTCCAGACTGAACAACCCTGGTTCCCTCAGCTGCTCCTCATAGGACCTGTGCTCTAAAATTGAAGCAGTCTTGAGAACAGGCTTACACAGAGTGTACCCTCCATGATTCTGTGATTCTATGATTCATCCATGCAGATGCAATTCATGCTTGCATGTTCACTTGCATATTCTGTCTGAGACCTCTTAAACTCTTCACTTTTTGTAGATGACGCCTTGACACTGAAAGCAGGACCAGGCTTCTAAGAAGCTATACTGTACTTTGAGTCTAACACTAATATAGTTTGCAGAACTATTAGATAATTAAATAAAAAAAAAACCCATTAGATTTTCTATTGTTTTTAGATTTAATTTTTTTTCTTGTGGCAACTGCAAGGCCAGTAGGCTAAAAAGTAGCTGCAGCAAAATAGTGACTAACAAGTACTAAGAAGATAATTTATTTGCCAGTGCAGATGTGCTTCTGGCCCTGGGCTAAAAAAGTGTATTGAGATTGATGAGTCAACTTATTTGATTGCCATTCACATCCCTGAATAAGCTGCTTAAACACATTTTATTCTACAGAAGTATCTATCTGGATGGCTTAGTGTTACTGCATGTGTCCTGTGTAAATCCAGTAATACTTCAGTGTGTTCACTGCTGGAAAATTCCCTGAAACCTTGAAGTTTATTCCTTATAGGATACAGTAGACTTATAAATAGATATTTTTGTAAGTTTTTTTTAATGCTTCCACATAGCATTTTAGAATGACAAACCAGTGTCACTAAAACATCTTTTTGTTTCTCAGCACGATGACCCAAATAGCAAAGATCACCCACTGCTCCAGTAATAGGCTGCTGACTTAAAGATTTCTTACTTGGCAGCTTGTGCAGTTCTGCAGCTGAGCATGATTTACATGGAAGTGACAAATATTAGAGAGCTCATTTTGAAATAGGGTGATTTCAGAAGAGCTGGTCACCTGAGCACAGTGTCACATGAACACAGAAACGAGCCTGGTGTGTGTAGGTGCTCACTCAGTGTGGTAGTGTGTGCATTATAATGTAGCCATTGATTTTTCTGAAAAAGACTCCCTACAAACTGGAGGGAGACATTTTCTTGTTGGTTTGATAGGAACAGGGGGAAATCCTTGTGCTACCTTGGCCAGGTGATATCCTTTCAAGTGTTTGTAGAGGTTTTAATCCCTTTTGAAGAGTTTTTAACAGACTTCAGGATTAGAGGTGCCCTGTTGCCACATGATGGCACCAAAGTCCTGCTCAGGACGTGGCGCTTCCGTGGTCCTTTAGCTTTTGGGTCTGATTTCTCTCTCTTAAAATTAGAACAGAGTTTATGTTGGAAAAGTTTATGTTGGAAAAGATCATCGAGACCAACCATTAGCTCACTTGTCCCAAGAACACCACTAACCCTAAGCTCCAGATCTACATGACTTTGAAACACACCCAGGGACAGCCCCCTCCTGGGCAGCCTGTTCCAAGGTTAGTTGACCCTTTCCAGAAGTTTTTCCTCATGTCCAACCTAACTTCCTCTGCTGCAACTCGAGGCCATTTCCTTTTGTCCTGTCACTTATTCCTTGTGAAAAGAGGCCAAGCCCCACCACTCTATAACCTCCTTTCAGGTAGCTGTAGACAGCAATCAGGTCTTCCCTCAGCCTCCTTTCCTTCAGTAACCAGCCTCAGCTCCCTCAGCCACTGCTCATAAGGCTGGCTCTCCAGATCCTCCACAAACCTTGTTGCTCTTACTTTTTAAGGTCTTTTTCAACTTAAACAATTCTATGATTCTGTGATTAGCTTGAGCTCCCCTGAGCAGGAACTACCAGTGAAGGTTGAAACAATGCATTCTGATTTAATGTTATTAATAAGCTATTAATTCTTACCAAAAAGCGGAGATTGCCTCTACTACTTCATGGCTCTTCCATGTTCTATGTGATTTGGTTTGCCATCTCACTATCCAGTCTTAATGCTTCTCTCACTTTTGCATATTTCAGGATTTTACCTATTATAAGTTGATTTTTAGTGCTAAATATTGTTATTTAGTAATATAATTTGGAACTGTAAGCCATCATCTGCTTAAGAGGCAGTATTTGTAACTAGTGGTTTTAATCCCAGTCCTGAATCGTACAATACTATCGTTAGATTAGTGTTTGCGGCTTCATACTGGAGACCTGATGAGTAATGAATAGAGACACAGCAAGAGGCTTGTGTGATGAGGTGTAAAAGTGACTGGAGCATGAAATCTCACCATTTTAGGTAAAAAGGAGCAAAGCTGTTGAGGTGGTGTTAGGAAGACATCAGCAATGGCATAGAGTAATTGAGGCACCATTAGGAAGCTGCTGGTGAAGTTGCTTACAAGGCTTCTTGACCTTTCTCCTGCCTTTAGACTAAAATGAAATGTAGCAAAGACTTGCAAAACAACTGCATTAATGGGAATGGGGAATATTTCATGGTGAGCTTTTATATTTGGCTTACCTCAGGAGGTCTTGAGGCTGGAGGCTGATCCTTAACACTTAGAATGGCTTGGGCCAATCTGCCAATGCTATAAGGCAACTTGACAGACTAGAGAGGGAAGGAAGATTTTCTCAGCATTGTGTGATTGCTCAGCTAGCTTGTGTTTAGTCACACAATAAATACTGGCTGATGAGCCAAAAAAGAAGTTCTGACTTTATAACCAGTTATCACTAGAGGGTGCTCTGTATCTTTGGCATTCGATCTGCACAGCTTGTATGTTTATCAAAGATATTTTTAGTTAATAATTTATTATTCAAAATTTAGTTCAATTATACCTTTGCTGACATTAGCAGTGCAGGTTACTGTAGTAGATCTTGATAACATTAATTTGATTCTGCAAACGAGCACATTTTCTATTTAGCAGGATTCCATGTTGTACTGCGATCAGCTCTGTTGTAGTGATTTTATGATTAGAGTGTGTTTGCTCCTATTTATATACGGTAATACACTTATGGAACTAGTTTATAGGCTTACAAAAACACAAACACCACCACTGCATTTCTTCATGGTAGTTGCTGTTGTGACAACACTGTCATCAGATGAGCTGTACTGCTTCTAAGTAGTTGTGCAAGCGATTCAGCATCAGGGAGTTGGCAAGTGAATGTCAGAAGGGAGCCTGTGTGGAAAATAGGGATGAGGAAGAGAAAATGAAAAGCAAACACAAGATGAGGGGATGGGAAGATGAAGAAAGGGAAAGGAGACGCAGAGGCATGAGCCTGATGAATAAAAGGTATAGGTGGCAGATGAAAACCAAATGACAGCTTCTGACTTTGGAATTGTTGCTTGGCTAGCTCTGCTTTCCTAGCTTCTCTGCAGTAATTACATTTCAGTAACCTCAGAGATCATCTGGCCAGGTTGCCCAGAGTCCCATCCAGCCTGACCTTGAACGCTTCGGGGAGGGATCATCCACAGCTTCTCTGGGCAACCTGTTCCAGTGCCTCACACCCTTACAGTGAGGAATATCTTTTTCCTACAGCATCCCAGCTGCCTGCAGACTCTTCCCCTCGTTGCTGACTGGTGAAGCAATGAATGTTTTCTGTAAGCAGAAGATTATGAACTTTCTTGGCTTTTCTGTTATCTTCAAGTCTAGTGGGAGATGATTTGATCTCTTGTTCTTCTTGGAAGAAGTCTTACAAGCTAAGTAGTTTGGATTTCTGAGAAGTGATTGAGCAGAGTACTCAGGGAATATCTTGGCCCATCCCATTGCTTTTCCGACGTTTCCATTCTTGGTAAACATGGGATGAAAGACATGGTCCAATCTACAAATACTCTTGACTCCACTTGCCTTTTGCAGAAAGACAGCTAAAGATACAGAGTTATTGGAGGGTAACTATTCATATAGGAAAGCATGAGCAGCCACTGTTCCATTCCTCTGCTCTTTTGTTTGGTCCATTATTGGGTAGAAGTTCCCGGGGGAGTGTACCTGCATGCCTTTGGCTGTGCTTTTTCCTGTTGTGAACAGAAGCCCTAGGGTTGCACCCAAAAGGACAAGGGAAAGAACAGCTTATCATGAGGGAAATAAAATAATAAAATCCGTTGCTTTTCCCTGAGCTGGACAAGGTCACCCTAGAGTAGAGTTCTCCCAAATATTCAAAAGGCATGGCTGTCCTCTGTAGTTCTTACATGTGGGATCGTTCCCCCTTTTCTACATGCCTTAATCTGTTGTTTGAGATCCAGGGTCTTTGATCACTCCCCATTCATTCTATGCTCTTTTATTACTGACTGCTGACAAGGTACTACATGAGAACTCCAAAGGATACACATTCTCACCGTGGCTGGTATGTAAAGTGTGTTGTGCTGGAACCTAATCGTCATTTCCTAGTACTGTCCAAGGGGAACTTGACAGCTCTTCAGATTCTAGAGCATGATCATGCTTCTGTCTGTAGCAGAAGTGGAGTGCGGAGAAAGCCATTAGGGTCAGGAGCATGTGGCACTCTTATTTCTAATCAGCTGATCGCTTAGCTGCAGTGGCAGATGGTGAATGTGACGTCTGGGATCCAAGTCTGATACCACCCAGGAGTTTTAAAATATTAAACTACCTGGCTTAATGGTAGAGGCATGATGGATCCTGAAGATGCTGATGTTCCTGTTGGTCCAGGCAGAGATGGGAAGTCCTGAGAGGGAAGAAGTAAAAAAATGTGCTATTTTCCAGCTGTTGATGTGACTTTTCAGCCCTGCTTCTAAGTAATCCAGACACTGAACCTTATCCCAGCAGAGTGCTAGTCATTGCAGCTTAGGGTAACAGCCAGTTATGTGCGGGACAGCCACAATTTGAAAGCCCTTTTTGTTGAGCTTATTAAGGAAGCTTTAGAAATCGGTGCCCTAATATGAGGAAGATTGAGTTCACTAAAATTGTTGAGGTGGCTTGGAGGTAACATGAGGGTTTTGTTCTTTGCCCTGACATGGGCTTCATGACTCAGAATCAGGCAGATCACTCAGGTTTCTTCCTGCTTATCTTTCCTTTATGGAAATAGGAACAATAGGGGTTGACTACCTTGCATGACCATCCCTGGACATGTTAAAAAGTTGTGTAGGTCTGGAGCTTAGGGACAGGGTTTAGTGGTGGCCTTGGGACAGATGGGTTAGTGGTTGGACTCTATGAGCTTGAAGGTCCTTTCCAACCTAAACAGTTCAATGCTTCTATGAATTAGCTCATGCTGTCATCTTGTTACAGCAAAAGGAAGTCCTTGTAGCCTAAATTTTCTGTAGGATGAATGAGTAGTCATCAAATTCAGAGCAGGTGAAGCTGGTCTAGCTTTATATCAAAGTGAGTTTCTTTGGAAGCTAATCCAGGATCTCTGTGGTAGCTACATTGCACTTTAGCTCTGTAGATACCAAACTCTTGACCTGAATTATGTCAGTGGAGAGAAAAAAGCAGTTCTTATGTGTGATTCTTTCTAGGTGTTCAAACTTAGGATACAGAAGTATCTGCTTCTCTGCAGTGGATGCAGTACACCTTGTGTATCTAAACTGGAGCGTTAACTACTTTGTGGGCTTGGGCTAGATTTCAGGTATGGAGGTGGAAGGTTCCATGTCCTACAAGTCAACCAGTTATGTAATTACAGGCTTTCTTGTGTAATGTTTCATGAATGCTAGGAATATCCTGTTTCTTACAACAGTGTCTTTCCTTTCTCCTCTTTGTGCACAGTGAAATACAGTTCAGCAGCTCTAGTACTACCACTTCTGAGAGTCAAGAACCGTCTTCTGGGGATCAAGCAGCAAGTGCTCTTCAGCAGCAGCTCCTACTGATGGTGGCACGAAGGACCCTTTCAGAATGCCCACGGGTACGTTGTAATATCTGTTTCTAGCATTTTGATAAACTGCTTCATAAACAAATGCTGCGGGCTTGTTCCTGAGACAGCTTTGTTGATTTTCTATACTATATTGCCTGCTATTGCTCATGTGGGAGAAAGATGTATTTTATGTTGATGGCTGCAATTCAGCTGCTTTCTACTGACATTGAGTAGTGTCCTAGGGGAGCACTTGAAGACTTCATCACCCAAAAAGTCAATCTTCTATCTTCTTACTTCATTTGAAAGAAAGAGGGCACAGCCATTAGGATTTTAGATTCACCACCATATTTTTATGGAATGAAGTGTTTATTCTAGATTCATTGCTATCCTAAAACCTCACGTCTGGTTTCACTTGTCTGGGCAACCAGACTTCTGGATGTCTTGTCGTGCAATGTCAAAGACACCTCCTCAGTGCAGATGGTAAAAGAAAAAAGCCTTGAGAGTTCACTTTGTATGATTATATGTGGACATACTTGACCTTCACAGTGGCTGGAGGCAGTGACCCTAAGCAGCTTTAAGGCTTTAATTTGTTTTTACAATTCCTTTCATAACAGTTCCAACTTTCTCTTTTGTTCCTCAACAAAATCTAGTCTTGATATTTATGGATTAATCTTAAAATGCCAGTTAACTAATCTTTCGCCTTAGATTTTACATAGGAACTTAATGCTAGAAGCAACTTTTATAAAGGACCTATTTTAAAGTCAGGAAATTGTTTTGAATGCAATTCAGATTTGGACGGAGACTTCCAACTAAGGGCTCAGATGTTTTCCAGATATTTATAATTTTGCAAACGTAGATTCTTTGTAAATGAGAGATCAGTTATCATGCCTTTTTTTTCCCCTTTTCTTTTCTTGGAAAATGGCATTGTTAAGAAAGTGGACTTGCTGCTCAAGGTCCTATAGCAAGTTTGTAACAGGGCCAGGCAGTAATTTCTAAACTTCCTGGTTTCTAAATCCATTTTTTTAGTAAACATGAAATTCTGAGCCTGCGTAAGTCAGGATAAGTTTTGTCACTGAGTTCAGTGAAGGTAGGATTTCGGGCTGTCTCCAACACCATATAAATTCATGAAGGGAATTTTTACAAGCCCTTTTTTGATAGGAGGCACAATTAGACTTAGTGACTTGCTCAGCGCTAGTCAGAGAGTTTCCTGAACACAGCTCCAAAATCAGACTCCAGACCAAGCACTGCACGTCTCGTGTGATGGACTTCGTCCAAACATGACAGCTCCTGAGAAGCCAAAATGTTGACTTACGCACTCAAGTCATGCTAAGCTGTTCTGGGGACTGGACAATCAGATCCTTAGGTGTTTTTAGTGGATTTTTTGCCACCATTTTTATAAATGTAGTCATAGTGAGCAGTCTGGATTGGATGAGTTAAGTCAATGATTGTAGTTGATCGAGTTTCACATTACTTTCTCTTAGGAAATAGGTCCCAAGAAAAACAGCACTGTGCCAGTATTAGCAACTGTAGTATTTAAAATTAAATTTCTTTTCTTTGAAAGTGCTCTGACTCCATAATTAAGTGACTTTTTAAGAGTGGTAATAGAAATATTCAAATTTTAAGTACTTAAACCACTTCTAGATTTTAAAACTCTGTGTGATGAAAGGACTGTAATCCATCTCATAGCTTTTAAGTTACTTAGAATTGTTACTAAATGGAAGCATGCTGACAGCCCACCATCCTCTTGCACATCTGAGCTCTCAGAAACATGACTTACTGGCCGGCATGGATAGTGGTGCAACTATGTGGCACTGCGGGTCTGTACACATTGTAGTCAGTGGGAAACATGAGATGAAACGCATAAACTTGAGTTTCTTTCTCTGAAGCTTTAGCTATCCTGTGTTCACTCACATTCACCTGCGGACTGAGGATACCCACGAGCTGCTTCCCAGTTGCACACCGTAATACGTTAGGTCACATGTAAATTATATGTAAAATTCCTTTTCCTGGAAAGTGAAGATTAGGAGTTACTCCAATAGTCCCAGAGAAAACCTAACAATTCCTTCAGGAGCAGGTGGACAGGCTGTTTAAAAAACACGTATTTTGCTAACAGCATTTGAGAAGATGATCAATTACTTCACACAGAAGTCCCCTATTTTAAGAAAGTTTAGCTAAAACATATTAAATATAATTCTAATATGGAGATTGTTAGAGTTCCATAATAGATATCTTTGTTATCTGACATTCAGTATCGTTAAAAGGGGGGGAAATGAGGGGGGCTAGAAGAAAGCTGAAAACCACTAGAAGTTAGGTTGGAAATCTCAAACTCTTGAAAGAAAATGAAGTTATTCCACCACCTTAAACCAATTCTTGGTGTACCTTGGAGACAAAAGGACTTCTCTGCAGAGGTTTCTTTGTTGTGTTGTTTTGCTGATGGTCTGTTGAAAAGCCTCCCTGCCCCCAAGTGTTGGCACAGCAGTGCAGGTGTAGAGAGAGGAAATCCAAAAAGCTGTAGTTCAGATAGACAAGAATCTAACAAGCGATAGTCAACAGGATGGATTTATGATTGTGATCATAAGATTTGCCACCTCTAAAGTACTGATGTTTGTGCTTTTTGTGCTTATATAATCATAGAATCATAGGGATCGGAAGTGACCTTGAAAGATCATCTAGTCCAATCCCCCTGCCACAGCAGGACACCCTGACCAGGTCCAGGCGGGTTTCAAANAGCAACCCATTCCAGGCTCTCATGACTCATTTTCTTTTGTTTTCTTGCTGTTCTTGAGAAAGCAAGCCCAACATGGTATTAGAAGCATTTTAAGAAAGATAAAAAGAGCTGTGTTTTGGAAGGAGAGTTGATGAGTTGATAAGCCATGTTTCTAGGCCTTAAACCTACTTGGTCTTTTGTGAGGAAAACTAAAGCGTTGTCCTATCCCGTTTGGGTTTTTGTCATGCTGTAGTCAGCCTGATGCATGGAATAATCTTCCAAAAGAAACTTCAGACAGGCAGGGGGCTGGGACTAAGAAACGGTTATTTGTAAGGGAGTGTTTCATCTTTCGAATGTGTTGTCACTGCTGAGCAGCACAACTGATGCAACTTCTGTCCATCCACAATAATTAAGCTGTCATCATTTTTTTTGTTTCTCATTTAAAAGGAAGAAATTAAATACGTTCCCACTATCCCTTTTAGGAGGAAAAAAACCATTCTGAAACCTGATGTAGATTTGGCCTTTTCAACAGCTGTTTTGCTGGGAGCCATCTGTCAGTGTGAAAAAGTTTTGTGTGTTTGTGCTTTGTTTATTTTTAAAGCAACCCAGCCAGGACCCTGAGGATTCTTTGTGTTCTTCAGCACAACGGAAGCTGAACAGGCAGTTTTACAGATTCATTATATTCCCTGGCAAGTGGATTAAAGTCTGGTATGATCGCCTTACCTTGTTGGCACTCTTCGATAGGTAAGTTGTTTCTTATTCAGTGCAACTCAACCTAGTGTTACAGTGTGTGGCTCCACATGGACATAGAGCAGTGCAGCCCACAAGAGAAGGGAAAAGTGAGCATTGTATTAGTGCCTCCTATTCAGGTTTAGTAGATAGATGTCTGTTTACTTAACTTTAAACAAATAGCTTCAACTTAAAAGCTGCTTGTCTTCAGAACTGGTGGTTCTTCCTACCCTTTGTCTTCAAGCAGAGAGTTTGATTTATGTGAGCACCAGGCCCATAGAGTAGTCTTTAATTTGACCCTCAGGTCTTAGATCGATTGGTTCTGAGCTTTCTGAAGAGAAAATAAGGCTTTTGTGCAAAAATACGTGAGTAAAAGGATCTCAGGCGGTTGTAAACCAAGTAGTCCAATCTTTAAAAAAACCCTAAACTCCAGAGTGATATCAAGGCAGGGATCTTTCAGATGCTTCTGCTGTTCCAGTTCAGGTTATGACAGGAAGTTTAGGTCCAGGGCATCTCTCCTTCTTCTAGTCCCTCTGTTTCATTTGTCTCTTCAGTCAGTTCTCCTTGCTGTTAGACCCCACATAGTATTCTGCATGATTACCAGAACCTTCAGACATGTTCGTCTACATATCAAAAGGCTGCTGGCTCTCCTGTCTTTGCTTATGTCTAGGTGCTGTGTCAGATGTGTTGCTATATGGACCCCAAAGCAGAAACTTCAGATGTTTCTACATGCTGCCAAATTTGGGCTCTACTGACAGGAAGTTTAGGTCCAGGGCAGATACTTAACAAATGTGGTGTCTTATCTGTGTGATCAATTGCATGAAAAGTACCTGATGATAAAGTCTTTTGTTATAGCCTGAATATTAACGTTGTTTTTTTATCTGAGCTTCCATGTTCTAATAAAACACGTAAACCAAATAGAGCAACAGACGACAAATCTGTTCTTTCATCTAATTGTTTGTTCTCAGACATATGTTTTCCATTAAATGAATGCCTTGTTTCATCACTTAAAACTGTTAGGCTGTTGTTGGGCTTTTTTATGGCTGCTGTTTTGGTTTGTTTTTGTTTTTTTTCTGGTAAACATACTCTTGCCTTATTCAGATCAGCTCCTCTGTGGAATTCTATTTGAGAAGTGAGATTGGAGGGTGATGGACTTCAGTGCATATGCTTTTTTGTCTGTAGATTTTAGCTATCATAGTGGATGAGGTCTTTGGCATGGAGGTAAAACACCATTCAACATGGAAATGGGAACTAAACCTCAGATTCTGTAAATTCTGGTAGCTCTGGCACTAATCACAAATGGACCTGCCTTGCTCAAACAAACATAAATATCTGTTTGTAACACTTCTACTCACTTAGGACAGAAGATATAAAGGAGAACGTGTTTGCTGTCCTTCTAGTAGTGCTTGTTTCACTTCTTGGATTCCTCACTCTGAATCAAGGCTTCTGTAAAGACATTTGGGTTCTGTTGTTCTGTCTTGTGATGGCCAGCTGCCAGTATTCCCTCTTAAAGGTAGGGCACAAGAAGTTTATATCTGCTTGCTGAATTCTCTTGTAACTTTTATAAAGGCAAAATCCTGAATGCAAATTTTGTTTTTCTGTTTTGTGTTTAGAGTGTTCAGCCTGATCCTGCTTCACCAATACATGTAAGTATCGGTCAGTAGGATGAATCTTTCTCCATTGTTATAACTTGTCTGCTGTGCCACAGTTGGCTTTTCAGTGAAACAGAAGTGTTTTGCTGTTCTAGATGATTTATGAAAATGAGAAACATTCTTTGTGACTTGAAAACTTCCTACTATGTTTGCATAATTTTAAGCTGCTTGAATTTATCAGCACTATTAGAACTTTTCTTTAAGCTGAAATATTCAGTAGAAACAAATATATCTGGACTAGTTTGCAGAAACTCAGGCCTTTGGCATCTGACAGGCTTTTCTTTGCTTGCATTTAGAAACAGTGACTGAAAACAGCAGATGTTCCAGGTTAGCAGCTCAGTCATCCGTCAGTTTGGTCTTTAACTTCTACAATTTTATTTTTGAGATTAGTTATTTCCAATATTGGTAGTTAGTTAGTTAGTGTAAAAGTGCTATTGCAGCCGTATTCCTCAATATTGGCTCATCAAATGGCTGAGGTGTTTCCCTTTGTTATAATGTAGTCACAGTTCTCTGCTTGGTAACAGTAGTTCTCAGGATTTTTGCTGTCTGTGATTATCTCTCTTCTGTGTACCTAAAACACTGAACTCTGACAGCCACAACCACCTTGCAAAGAACTAGGTCCTCACACAAGTCTGTCGTTATAGCACTGGTTTAGAAGCACTGTGCTGCAACTGCAGCCTGACCTGCACAGTGTCTCAGCATGTTTGATATGTGGAAGACACCTCAGTGGTCACGAGGCTTGTTGCTTGGCTTCTTAGTTGCTCAGGTTTCTTGCTTAGCTCTTTCAATGTTTTTGAGGACCCTCTCTCTTCCCTCAGGCTTCACAGACAGCATGTCTGCTGGATCATTTCCCTTTGGCATAGAGCAATTATTTTTGTCAGTTTAGAGGTTAGAAATGCAGGCTGAACTGGAAATGGAGGTTATTTATGTGCCTGTGCTACATATCTCACCGAGATGCATTTCAGAAGATTCTTGGTTTCTTTTCACTCCGTAATAACTGTCATGGAACTCATAGTATTCTTGATTACAGTGCATTCACAGGATATACCTGTCTGCATAAAAAGCAGGGAAGTCTAATACATAGCAACCTACCCATTGTAGGATAGTATTTCTAACACATTATATTCCTACCTCCATGAGAGATTTGGGGTTTGAAGGACTGAAATGGTAGTACCTGTCAAACACAATGTTTGTAGGCACAATAATGGGAAATGTAATCCGTTTGTGCTTGTTAGCGACATGTGCGATTGTTTAAAGTGGATGGCAAACAGTTTAAACAAAACTTTGTTACAAACCTATTCAGATTTTTACAGTTCTAAAGACAAAGTATCACAATAACAAGTGACATTTAAACAGAGCATTTTTTGTGCAGAATCCAGGTTCGCATTCAGTCTCTCACAATGCTGTAACAAGTATTATTCACCAGGGTCTATTCTGTAAGTTAGGCAGCAGTGTAGCAAAGTACCAATAGGTGTATTCCCACCTTCTACATGCTTTCCTAGAACCCTAACAGGGAAGTTTTCCTGCAAATATTTTGATCCCCCATACGAGCTGCCATGGAAATAAAATGCATAGTATTTCCGCAGAAGGTTTTAAAGGGAGGTGGCGTTATAGATCAGGTAAAATTAGAAGGTTAGCTATTTCTAGATTATGTTTTTTTAAAATATAGGATTTTTTTTTATAAATAGGCATTTATAAATGAGCCTTCATAAAGGTAGGTAGCACCACAAAAATAAGACAAGAAGGTAAGAAAAGATACACCATGTACTGTTTCATAATTCGTGTGATTATGTTAACATTAAAGAAAACAGCATCTCTTAATGTTAATATAAGGATGCAGAAGAGCAGAGGGATTAAAGAATGATCAGTACCATGTCCATTAGTGAAAATGCAGGTGAGATTTTTCAGTGTGAAACAAACCACTTCAACCCACAGATTTGCATGCCAAATCAGTTTCTATTCTTGGATCCAAGTGTAGCCAACATCATGTGTGAGGAGCCTTATGATATCCCGCAAGGAGGTTTCAAACTTCTTCACTATCTCTTACATGCAGACTTTCTTAGTGTTTGATGTGATTTCTAATCTCTTTCTTACACTGTTTTGAAAGACTCCTTTAAAGTACCATCCAGTGAATTCAGCAAATGCAGTGCCCAGGGAGCTTTTGTTCTGAACTCTTTCCAAGTGCCAGTGTATTTGTTCCTCATGTTAAGGAAGAGATGGTTGACTATACCCTATAAACTTTGGTAGTCTGGCACAATTCTGCTGGAGATAGGATTACTTTTTGCCCTCCATGATGTGACAGCTAGGCTTTGACTTGAACTCTAAATTCTCTCTGTACTGACACTGTGGTAAGGGTAGAGTTTCATTACACAGATAAGAACCCACCTAACTCAGCTAATTTTATGTTCATTTATACTCATTGAGTTGTGATAATAGCTTTGTTTTGTTTTGCTTTGGTGTTTATTTAATGTTCAAGGTTCTGCAGTTAATGTTGGTTTCTGACGTTTGTGGTAACTGTAGATGTAGTACTGTGGCCTGGTACAAGCTGAGAGCCTTATTCTCCTGTCAGCATGTCCTTTAGCCTTTCTAGTTCTAGTCTTTTGGGAGCTGGTAGCCTTTGGTTGCTTTGCACAGAGGGGTGCTTGGTTCTGGTGAAATTTTGGAGCAGCCTCCTCACAAGAATGGTAGGCAGAAGAAAAGTCGATCTCCAGTGTAAGTTGTACCAGCAGAATATAAGGGATATGCCAGTGAGTGCAGAGCATTAACTTCAGAGATTTAAGAGTTCCCTTTCTTCATCCAGTTCTTCATCCAGTGTCCCAGGAGAGCTGTTTCAGAAAAGTTAAATATTCACTGTAAACTTAATTATGTCAGTGTTCTACATGGACCTGAAAGGTGTGAGGAGATCAAGTCATCAACTCCATCTTACCCAAATGCTTTCAAGTAATGACCGTAAAAAGCCCTATTGTTGAAGAGATAAACCAAGGAGGCAATAAATTTTGCCCTGGAGAGCACATCAGGGTGTAAATCACTAAGTGATTGTTTAGCTGTGATATTTACCTGGCTTCTTTTCCTAAGGCACAGCTTCAATTTAAGATAAAACATCTTAAGTATAAAAAACACCAGAAAGTAAAGTGAAAATTTTTGGGGTCAGATTTGAATCTTAGTAGTTGTGGACTTTTTCCTAGGCATATGTTTTTAAAATAAAACCAAACAAATACAGCCATTTCAGATCAATAAGGAGTCATTTACAAATAGGAAGAGCCTCACAGCAGCTTTACAGGAGCCAAACTTGAATCGTTGTTACTTTGCTCTTGGCTTTTCACACTCAGGTTGACTCGCCCGCATTTGAAATGCCTTGTTTACCCTTAAGCTTGCTACCGGCAGAACTATTAAGATTATTCTTAAGGATCTGTTACTCCCCTTTGCCCGAAGCCCCACAGCAGTGCTTTGTAGGATTAGTTCAGATCAGTCCTGTTAGAGATGTGAATGAAAGACCCGAGATAAGGACCCTTCCACAGTTTAATTCCTTTGGATCTTTGTTTCAAAGTGCTGCATGAGACAAAGACCAGAAACTACAGCTGAGTGTCACCTCCTCTAGGAGGAACACTGATTCGCTTTCAAGTGGTTCAAATCAACAATAATAAACTGAGTTGTGTTGGTGCAAAAAGTAAATGTCCATGCCTCAAAAAGCTTCTAGGAGTTGCTCTACTATTCTTCTGCATTCCAGGATGCAATTAAAAATTAATTTGGTATTTAATAAAGTAATGAAACCCACCCCCAGCACCAATATACCTGAAACAGTCATTAAAATAAAAGTCATGTAGAGGAAAAATTAATTTTTTACTGTAAAGGAAGGTTCAGACTGAGGGTTGGGAGTTTTTTCTCCACTGAAAATGATGAGTTATGCAATTAGTGTGTTTTGAAAGGTCCAGAAGGTTAGATTTTTCAAAAGCATAAATGATTGCTGCAGTTAGTCCTAATGGCATTCTGTGCCTTTTGAAAATCTCCTCTGGAGAAGATAAAATACCTTCTAACATTTTTATTATTAATTAGTATGTATAAGTCATTAAAATATTTTGTCTGACTCCTGACCCTTTCTCCTGTTTAATGCAGCAAGCAAATGAATACAAAATTCAACTCTTTTTCTTTTGCAGGGACACAATAAGATCATAACCTACAGCAGACCTGTATATTTTTGTATATTGTGTGGCCTTATTTTGCTGCTAGATGCTGGATCTAAAGACCCAAACCCTCCAGTTTATACAATGTATGGCTTGAAGCTCTTTTCGCCTAGATCTCTCCAGTCAGCCAGAGACCATGTAATAGGTGAGTCAATATTTTTCCTAGGACTGTAAAAATGAATTAAGCATTAGCCAGGGAAGGCTTGTGTTTTCCCGTGTTGGTAATCGAATGCATGCTATGGAGGCACAACTCTATGTCAAATTGAAACGTTTGGAATGACTTAAAACAGGGAGAGGGAGGCAGCTGGCAACTTTCCCTCATGTAAGAGCAGTTCTTAATGAAATGAGGCTCATAGAAAAGTCTCTATAGAAAACTAACAGTCACAGATGTTATTAGCAAAAGACATCAGCTGTGAAATGCACTCAATCTTTGTAGAGGCTCGTCTGTGTGGAGCAGTTACTGCAGAATAAGCTGAGTTTTAAATTTAATGCCTAGAAGCTAATCTGTGCCAAGTCTTCAGATGGACATTCTTCCACTTGTGAAGAGCATGCTTTCCCTTGGTTCAGTTCAATCTTGCCATCCACATGAGGGAGGTAGTGTGGAGCAGCCACTCCACAGTAGCTCTTCCAACCTGTTCCTGTCTGACCTCATGTTATGAGGTGCCTGAAAACATACAAACATTGCCCTAAAATGGGTCTGGTAATCCTTTGGCATTAATTTGTGTGACTGCAGCTAGAAACAGCCCATCAGGACATCTTCCTGTTATACACTTGTAATCTGTAATGCTTGTTCTAGTTGTGTCATAGATGCAAGTGTTGAACTGGACTCAGGTCAAGTAGTGCAATACTGTTAGGTGCAACATAGAAAAGGTAAAGTTTCACATAAAAGTTGTGAAACTTCCCAAGAGCTGTGTCATAGTGTAGCAAAGAGGCTTGTGAATTTAGAACCAAGAAAACCCACTGTAGTAGAGGAAGAAGCTTTGTGATACAGAGTGTGTGACTTTTGGGGTCTTTGCCTGTGACTGTTCTACTTGCTTTTTGCTGTAACTCAAGTCAGGCTGTTACTGCCTGAAAAGGACACTATTTTTAGGAAAGCCATCTGGTTCTTTATACAGGTTCATTGACTCCCAGTCCTCACCAGAAACAGGGGAATAACGAAAACCTGCATCTCACTTATCTTCATTAGCTTCTGTCATTACTTTCCTTTGGTCTCACTAGAGTTTCTTGTTACATCTTATTTTTGCTGCCTGTCAGAGGTGAACAGTAAAAATGCTGATAAATAATTCAACAAGAATCTTAAGTGATGCTTGGTATAGAGATAAATGAAAAACTATAGCAAGCAGTGCAAGAAAACAAAGTGAGGTTATAAATGTGCAAATTTAGGTTGGCCTCAAAAAAGGTGGTAGAGCGGGTTCTTGAACTAGCCTGGAGGATGAGGGGGAAGAAATGTTTAACCAAAGAGGGAGGATGAACCATTTACCTTTGTCTCCTTTCTTATTTTGCCAAGTTATGTTGTTCAAGTGCTGTTTGGTGCTGTGCTTTAGCTTTGCCTCTATGGGAGTTACAACTGCTGTCTGCTGTGCATCCTTGCAAGTAGATACAGCACTTGAGGCCATGGTCTAGGGGTGAGGGAGATGCTGGACTTGATGATCCTGGAGGTCCTTTCCAGCCATGATGATTCTAAGTGTTCACAGTGCAGCTGCTTCTGTAAGCCATGGAAGCCTGGCATCCTCCAGCTTCACTGGAGGTTTAGAAGGCACTGAAGGTACAGAAGTATTTGTTTTAGGCAATAAAATCATAGAATCATATAATCATTTAGGTTGGAAAAGACCTTGAAGATCACTGAGTTTTATCCAGTTGTCCCAGGGCCACCACTAAACACTGCCCCTAAACTCCAGATCTACATGACTTTTAAACACCTCCAGGAATGGCGATTCAACCCCCTCCCTGGGCAAACTGTTCCAAAGCCATGAAGGAGTTTTAACTCATGTCCAACCTAAACTTCTTCCTCAGGTACAAGTTGAGGCCATTTCCTATTGTCCTGCCACTTGTTACTTGTGAGAAGTGACCGATCCCCACCTTTCTACAACTTCCTTTCAGGTAGTTGTCCTACACTTAACCTGGTAGCTCTGTGTTTATCGGAAACCTTAAAACTGTGGTATCAAATTCTAGCAGCTCACATACACATCTTCTGTTCATCCAGCTCTAAAAGTTGTTGCTCTGTATGGAAATGTGTGATGCTTAAATTATCTCTGGGATTCAAAATGCAATTCTAATTAATTAAGCAGTGACTTTTATTGTCTATTTTCCACAATGGAGACTACTGCACCTAAATTCAATGTTTGTGCAATGGTTGTGACAACCATTTATCTCCTCCTCTGGTTTTCTCCTTTGCAGGAAGAGATAAATAGATCTACATTAGCTAAAGAAGTTAAGATTAATTCAGTATTAAGAGACAAGGAATGAACTGGGGACATTGTTATAGTCAACCAACTGTTCACTCTTTGGTTACATTCACCTTGGTGTATTTTGATGTACTGACAGGATAACAGCTCTGGTCGTGTCCTTCCTTCCTCTGCTCTTATCCTAATTTTCTGAGGTGACTACAACAAAGTTGTAGTTGTTGATGTGAAGTCACTAGTCTAAGTAAGATGAGTTCTGGCAATTCTCCAAATCCTTTTAACTGAGGAAAAGATGAGTGAGGTTCAGCAGAGAGTTTCTTGGGATAGTTGGTCCTGTGACGAGTCCACATGGCCTACTAGGCAGTTTGCTGTCATCCCATTATCCATCTTCAAGAATGGTACTTGCTTGGCTTGGTACAGCTTGGTGGAATATCTGAACAAAGAGAGCATAGTGAAGGAAGAAGAGATTAAGAATGGCATTTGCATGCAAAGGATTGAGGAGATGGTGTTTCCTCATGTCCTTGAGGATGTATAGTTTGTGCCAGCAGCAGGAGGATGTGATGAAGAGAGCATTGTGAATGCAGCTATACTCAAGTGAGCCCTGTCTGTGTTTAACACTTGTGTCATTTTTATCTCCTGTGTTTGACTGCCTCAGCAAGATTTACAACATTAGATAGCAAGAGTGTATAATATGATGAAGATAAAAGCAGCCAGATCAAACTCAGGGTATTTAATTTTAACACAATATCCATTAGTAAGAAGAGCTGGGACTAAAGGTTGAAATTAGCCTTTGACAAACAACACAAATCCTATTGTTAGCATCATAATATTGGACTGGGGTGGGAAAGGGGAATAAATTGGACTAGTTGTTTGTTTAATTTGCTGTTTATGGGAATGAATAGGTGGAAACTGCAGTCTTTCCTCACATGTCAACTAACAAATGCCAAACCTGTTTACAAGGAACAGTGACTAACACATATCACTGTCCATCACTATGCAGAGTCATCAAGTACAATGAAGAAGTAAGAGTATGATTAAACAAGTGCATGTATCATTGAAATAGACAATGTTGGAGCCTTGGGTCAAGTGTGTTTTGAAATGCTTTGCAAGACAACTGTGCTTAGCATTTTCTAGCGTGGAGCTAAGGGTAAATGGATGAGATGAATATCTCAAGATGTTTTTTTTACTGTTTTTAATACTCTTTCACTACTGCAAAGTCAAGGTCAGTCTGAGGAGTTATGCTGCTATAAGTGTGCTGTTGATTGCTGGCAGAGGCAGGATACTGTGACAGCCAAAATTTTTAGTATCTCAGCCATTAAAATATTTTTGTGTGTTTATATTGAATTGTTATACCTGTGCTTGAACCGTCTCAGGGTCCAAGAGGAAGTCCCAAAGTTTACAAATAAAAACTTCTGTACTTTAAATAGAACAAATGTAACTTTGGGTGTATTTAACAAGCATAAAGTATTTGCTGTTTTTCCTGCTGCTTCTCCTGCTTTTATCCAAAATAAAGCTTAAGGTTCACCTCTGAGCTTTAGTTTATTACTTGTATAATTGTGTGATTTATCTTGAGTACATGAGAAGAGAAGTGTAAATGCTGCTGCTAAGGTCAGGATACACTCAATTCAGTGAACTTCAGAATGTATTGCAACAATCTCATTCTGCTGTGATGCATATTTCTCTGTTCTTAGCATACATTGTGATATGTGATCGTATTCTAACACACACCTTTTCTTTCCTTCTTTAGTGTTTTTATATTGCTTTCCTGCAATTTCTCTTCTTGGACTTTTCCCTCAAATCAACACCTTCTGTATTTATCTATTGGAACAAATCGACATGTTGCTATTTGGTGGTTCTGGTAAGTTGCTAGTTCCAGCCTGAGCTTTCCCTTTCTGGGCTTATAACATTAGAGTATCTATTGCATCTTTTAAAGCTCAAACAGCTTTAAATTAACAATGTGATGAGCACTAAGAAGATTCCCTTGATTCAATTTTGGTTTTCTTTCTTGGAAAGTTGTGTATAAATTGTGCTATAGGCTACAGAATGCAGGTCACATCGAAGAACTCTTTCCTGGCATGTCTGATGTGAATATTTACTACATTTTATAAAGAAAAAAAGCTTTAAAAATTATGGTAAAACTCTTCCTGTTAAAAAATCGTTTATTTTTACATTTTGTTTTTTATTTTAATTAGATTTTGGTTTTATGTTTTTCATTATTGTTTAATTATCAGAGATTATGAGGATGCATCTACACTCTCATCTTGGTTTGAATCAGAAACAAACTGCCTTCCTGTTCCCATGTTGTTTTGCATCATGGAATGATGTCAGAGTCTGCAAACTGGTTTCCATTTGGATGGAGCTTAAAAAAAGAGGCGCTATAAGAGTACACATATTGCATTCAAACACTAATGAACAGGCAGGCTGTGGGACCAGACTAAAGATGGTCTGTAGTAAGGCATCTCAAGCATATCTTTGTGATACTCAGCACTTTCCATTCTTACTGTGTCTTTCTGCTTTGTAGCGTAGAGGTAGCCTTTGGCAAGTGGTTAAAAACTAGTACAGGTGATATGGGTGTTCAGAACAGACACACTGCTAAAAGATAAAGACCTCAAATCATCCTAGCAATAGTGATGATGCAAGGGTATGTCCTTATCTGGGGGTTGCACAGCTGCCCGATGAGCTGGTGGCAAGGACAGCCCTGCTGACACCTTGAACAACACAGCAGCACCCACTGCATGCATGGTGCAATTTTCTATGATTTCTGGGCATTTTTAGGTTGAAGGTTGGGCTTGATGATCTCAGAGGTCTTTTCCAGCCTCAATAACTCTGTGATTCTGTGAACCCTAATTACAGCATGGTTTTGCAGCCACTGTGTTTCCATTGTGAGACTGCTGAACTCTTAATTCTGACAACTTTTCCTGTCCTGCTTCTTGAAGCTCTCAAAACAGTTTATAGCAAGAGATCAGCTGTCATCCCTCTCTCCCTTTAAGTTCATTCATGTACTTTCATATGGTGATATAGTGCAAGTCATGGCTGACACAGCAAGCTAGGATGCTTTTAGATGATACCAGAGCCTGTGCCTCAGGAGTGAAGGGGAGGAAGAAATCTTCTCATGGACTTTGACTAACAAAGTGCCAGTTTTGTTGGTCATTGCTTCTTGGCAGAAACATGACAAAGCATACATTGGCAAAACGATGTTCAATATAAAAAGCAAGTGGTTTGGGACCTCAGGTCACAGGAAATCACATGGAGTACAGTGACACTAGGCTTTCAGTCTTACCTGTTAACATTTTTGCAAGCTTTGAGGCATCAAAGATGTTCTCTCAACCACCACCTTTCTGGTAACTCATTTTAGCTCTGTGTCTATTGTGATGCAAGGGCAGTTTCATTCTTCTGATTTCCTGTTCTGATTTAGGAAGACATTAAACAACATTTTCTTTTGTATTTCAGCTGCTGCTGGCTTCGTGTCTGCACTGTATAGCATTTTTCGAAGCTTCGTGGTTTTCATTGTCCTGTATGCCTTCTGCTTCTGTGCAGTGAAGGTAAGCCAGATAACTTAGAAATTCATAATAACTGTAGAAATTCAAAATTTCAAGCTCAGAATTTATACAATCACTGTTGTTTATCAAGATAAGCTTTATAAGCCATGCTTCAGGTCCTGCATGTTAGCTACAGATTGAAACTCTAGCAGGATTACTGGAGTAAATGTGCCTAATACCTGTTTGCCTCGTACATGTATCAGGCTGAAATGAGCCACTGAATTCTCCCTACAAAGCCAGACAGCAGCCTTGGCTTAAAAAATGTATAAGCCTGACTGAATTTAGACAAAATTCCTAGCCAGGTCCATATCTCCAAATGAAAGGGATTTTGTTGTTGCCTCTTAACAGTATGTGCAAGAACTTAAATATCCACTTGGGCAGACCAGTGGACTGTCTAACCCACTGATCTACAGGGAAATGCAACTTAGGAATTTAAAGAAAGACAAATGACTCTGGCACTCTTTTCCACAGTATTCCACCAGTATCCACAACTGCTAGACTAGGGATATTGGACAGTGTGTCCGATCTTATTTCATTTGGTATCTGTGGACTGTGTATGAGTTGAACAAGTCCAATCCTGAATGTGCTGGTCCTGTCTGTCTCCACAACTTTGCAACAACAAATTGGTGTTCTCTTTGCTCTCTGCAAAGCTGTGTTGTTCTTCACTGGTTTAAAACTGACCTGCTAATGTCATCAGGTTCTTTCCTATGCCTAGTGCTGCAGGATTTGTGGAAGAACTGCTTTGCATTCACTACCTTCCCAAATTATTTGGCATCAGCCATATCCCCCCTCAGCCATCTTCTCTTTAAACTGAAGTGTCTTGGCCTTTCTAGCGTCTCCTTGCAAAGCTGCTGCTCTCTCAGGAGTAGCTAAGTTAACAGCGCTACTCCATGCCTTCTCTTGTGCTGTTGTGGCTTTCAGGTGTGGAGACTATGTTGTGTATGGTGTGTGGAGCACGGGTGTGCCATAGCTGTATGTTCTGGTAAAATGACTGGCTGCCTTTTCTTGGTACCCTTCCCAGTGATGCCCAGTGTCAGGGTGTTTGGCAGATGCTGCACTGTGAGCTGTGTCTAAAACATTTAATTTTTTGCTGTTAATGTGTATATGTTCCACATTTTTTCATTTTATTTTAAAAATAGCAATGACACTTTTGTTGTAAAATTCGCAGTGACCAGAATTTCCTCTGAGACTTGTGATGCCATTTATCCTTATAGGGACAGTATTTTGACAGTTTTATTACAGGCCAGATGCTGCCAGTGCCCATGCAAGGGAGCACCAGGATGTCTGGATGTCTAGAAGCTGTTCTTGGCATTTTGTGGGCATAGATGAGAGGATGTACTATGGTGCTACGCAAACACAGCACACATCCCAACAGGACAACTCAATGCAACGTTCCAGGCTTGGGGGAGAGTGGCTGGAAGGCAGTTTGACAAAAAGAGATCTGGGAGTACTGATTGACAATCACCTAAATATGAGGCAGCAGTGAACTGAGGTGGCCCAGAAGGCCAGTGGCATCCTGGCTTGTATCAGAAATGGTGTGGCCAGCAGAAATAGCAACTTTTGAGTCCACACATTGAGTACTGGGTTCAGTTTCTGAACACCTCAAGAAAGAAAGAAGGACATTGAGGTACTGGAGCAGGTCCAGAGAAGGGCAACAAGGTTGGTGGAGGGTCTGGAGAACAAACCTTGTGAGGAGCAGCTGAGGGAGCTGGGGCTGGTTAGTCTGAAGAAAAGGAGGCTGAAAGGAGACATCCTGGATGCCTAAAACTACCTGAAATGATGTTGTAGAGAGGTGGGGGTTAGACACTTCTCACAAATAACCAATAGGATAAGAGTCTCAAGTTGTGCCAGAGAAAGTTTAGGTTGGACATGAGGAAAAACTTCTTCTGGAAAGGGTAATCAGGCCTTGGAACANCAACCAAGGCTGTATGATGTCAACACCCAGGCTGTCAATTCACACAGACAAGAGGGGCTTTAAGGAACCTTTCTTTCAGGAACATCAGCATTTCTATAATGGCTTCTTAAAATTTTCCACTTAAAAGTTTGAATGGGAGCATTAAATCACAAAGGGTAAATTTTAATGCCTTAATGGCCTTTCACAGATGACCTGCTTTTGTGGCTGCTTGTATGTCCCAACATTAAGGTAAAACCTCTTGCCCCTGGTTGGCTTGAGTTCTCACACAATAAATTATGTCAGCTCAGCTGCTGCATTAAGAAACTTTAAATTAAATGTCTTTGAACATGCAATGTACTTGCAGAGAATCTCCTGTTGCCAGGCTCACACAGTGCATCAGTTGTACTGGTTTGACCTAACCCAGCTCTGTGATGCTGGGCAGACTGACTTCTGCAGTAGTGTGTTTATGCTGCTGTGTTCTGGCTGTGTTATGATGCAGAAACTCACAGATGAGAGGGAGAGCTTGGCTTCTTGTAGGGATGAACAAAGAGAGAAAAATCTATAATGGGAGGAAACAATGACAAAAATGGAAATAGCTATATGGAAAGGAGGAATGAAGTTAAACTTAGCTTGAAGAAGAGGAGGCTGAGGGGTGAACTCATGAATGTCTATCAATATGTGAGGGATGGGTGTCAGGAGGATGGAGCCAGGCTCTTCTCAAGGTCATGTGATGATAGGAGAAGGGGCAATGGGTTCAAGCTGGAACATAGGAGGTTCCATATCAATATCGGCAGGATCTTATTCCCAATGAGGGTAATGGAGCATTGGAACAGGCTGCCCAGGGTGAGTTGTGGAGTCTCCTCCTCTGGATGTGTTCCTGTGCAACTTGGTCTAGATGATCCTGCTGTAGCAGGGGGATTGGACTAGTGATCTTTTGAGGTCCCTTCTGATCCCTAAGGATTCTATGATTCTTTGAAATGACAATTTGTTTATTTTTAAACTTTTCCCTTACGTTTAGCAGAGTGCACATCACCAACTAAGGCTTGGCAATTTGTGTTGCAGATACTTTAAAATCAGTTTACTAATCAGTGTTACAGCAAAACCTCTTAAAATATTGTACAGACTTGTTTCTCAGTGTAATGCTTGAAATTACAGTATGCAGGTGGTTTGTAGATAAGCAATCTCATCGTGGATTAGATTTTAAACTGCTTAGGAATAATGTTTGTAATGCTTCCCTGAAGTTGTAGAGTGCTGAGAAAGCCTTACAAGGTACTTGCTGTAAATTACCAATATTAAGTGCAGACTTTCTGTTCACACAGAAATTACAGTTAATTTGAATTTTTATGCCGTGGTTCTTGTGAAGGCACTTCTGAGGAGGTTAATTTGAACCTGTAAAGATGACTCTGCTTGCTTCAGCTCTGTAATCGGTCTACTGGGATGCTTGAAATTTCAGACATTTTTTTCTTTTAGAAAATTTGAAAAAAGCTCTTGTGTTAACCCTTCTTGCTTTCCATGCAGATCCGGAGCTCTTTTCTCCTTTTCAACTGTTGTCCATAGCAAGAAAGTAGAACTATTTTGATATGCCATGACCAGCAGCTTCTGATCCTAATCAGATGAAGGTTTGGGTTGTTGGTGTACTAGAAATTGCTGCGTTTAACTCAAAACTGAGACTGATTCCTTCAGATGTTTACAGAGTGGTGATACGGTTTTCTTTGAGAGAGAAACAACACACTTGAACTTCTCCAATTCTTTACTGTTTAATTTTTTAATTATTATTCTTTTTTATTTTTATTTTGCTCTTTCCACATTTAGTCACTTGGGCAAAAGCAAATCTTTCGGTATTTATGGAGGTAAAAAATTCTTCACAATCAGAAATATTCAGGGCAGGGAAACATGATTGACTCTCTCTAGCACAGGATTTCTGGGTTGCAGAGCTTATTTCTTGGCTGAAAAGTAGCATCTTCAAACGGAAACTGCATTTATTGGCAGAACATCTTATAGCTCAGCAGGTGTAACTAGCAGAATTCTATTTCCTGTAATAAGTTGCAGAGGAGAATGGTTCTCTTAAGTGGTTGTGTGCTTTTTACTGGGGAACAATTGCTCATATCAAACACCCAGGATGAGGACCCATTCCAGTGGTTTCAGGCTTAAGCCTTTTCGTTCTCTAAGCGTATTCTAGTTATTATTTTGCAGGGTGAAATAGTCTGGCCTCATTTCTTTCTGTTTGTTAATTATTCCAAGAGGAAAGATATTATTCTTGAAGTTCACTAGAAAAATAATTACCAAATTGTTTTGTTTTTATTAAAATAGACAGTGCTCATTTTGTAATTGATCTGTGTTGTTAAATGAGCTTTTCTTGTTTTATTTTAGAAGAGAATCTATATGCACATGTACGTATGAGTTTGATGTAGTTAGTCACATTTTGAAATTATTTTAGAAGAGTGAATTCATAGCAATTAATTCTTTGTTCTTGAATGCAAATTTTAGAGAAAAAAAAACCCCAATTGCTTTGGGATCTATGCACAAAACAATCAGTACTTCTGTTAACTTCTGGTGTGTGAATATAATCCGTAAGAATTGAGACAACTAGGCTTGTGCTGAAATCCCGTCCCTTCCCCAGACTAATTTTGCTGTTGAATTGTGTTGTACAAATCCATCTGAGATTCTCTGTGAGAAAGCAGCTGCTGTATAGATGTAGCAGTAGTTTAACTTAGTAATTGTCATTGATTTTTGCTCAGAAACGTTGCCTGAGGAAAATTACTATACAGTGTTCTCGACTGAGAGTTCATCCTGTGCTGTGCAGATGAAATCAGGCATGGCTCACGAGTTCATTTGGCCCTGCTACTCTTTGTGAATGACCTTGCAGCATCTGCATGGTCAGAAATGCTTCTCTCATGGCAAAAATGCACAGATCACATGAAAGAGGATGGACAGATCATTAGTCTCAAGCAGGCAGGCTGCTTACATGTCTCATCACAGGGCTTGATCAGAATTCAGTTGTGTGATTCAGACACTTGGAGGAGGAAAAGGGATGTGGTGTTTGGAGACTGAGAAGTGAAGGGGTCCCACCTGCTGTATCCAAGTGATCAGCTCTCCTCCTCAGTGCTCCACAGCAGCTTTACCCTTGCTTGATACTTGTGTGGACAAACTGTGAGTCTGCAGTTTTTTGTGACTTCATCTGCTGGTGGTGCTGCTGCTGGACTGCTCAGATTTCTTCTTGTTTAAAGCTGTCAAATTAAAGAAGGAAAAGGAAGATACTAATTGTTCACAGTCAGAAGTACAGAGCATTGTATCTAAAATTGTAACAGATAATTTCTCCAGAATACCCCTAACCCCAAAATAGTTGGAATTCCAGGTCTCCATTCTTATATATCCAGCTGTGAGAACTGATGAACAGGGCATTGTTCTTCACTGTTGTCAGTTAAAGGAGTGTGTCGTGAGTGGAACAGACTGCTCAGGGAGGAAGTTGAATCACCATCCCTGGATGTCTTTCAAAGTAGTGTTGATCTGGAGCTTAAGGACATGGTTTACTGGTGGCCTTGGGACTGCTGGGTTAATGGATGGACTCAATAAGCTTAAAGGTCTCTTCCAGCCTGAACAATTTCATGATTCTGTGGAGCATGCTTTCAAATCACTGTCTGATACAACTGGTGAACAGCAAGTTCTTCCCCCCTGGTGATAGCATGATGTCACCTGTGTAGGTTTTTGTTGCACAGTCATGTTGTCCCAGACATGCGAAGATGGCTTTGCATTTGGGGTAGTAAAGCATCTGTACTCAACTGTAAAGCATCTCTCCATGCATATTATGCGGTTGCACCTCCTTGTCATGAGTGATACTACACCAGCTGCTTCCACACCTGCCTTATGTACAACAGTACTGTGAACTTGATTTCAGACAAGAGGGAAGATAAACATTTTAGGTTCTGAAGTGCAAAGGAGTTTCTCCTGCTTTGAGACCTAATGTATCTCCTAGGCTTCTGCTTCATGATTATCTTCACTGCTTACTCCAGTACTCTTCAGCTCCTCTGGGAACTTTCATTTGCTTTTGTTTAATAAAATTCCCTAAATCCCAAACATCACCTCTTTTGGTGATTCTTTGGGTTGTTACAGCTAACAGCAGTTTTTTAGTTCAGTATTTTTCTTAAGCTGTTGAGTAACTGATTTTGAAATTGTATGCATTCACTTTGTCCTGGCTTTATTTTCGAGCTCAGCTTCAGTTCTGTATGCTTCAATAGAACTTGGCAGCTGTGATACCTCCTCGAGCTTTGATGTATGCAAGAGTTTCCTCTTTCTCCTGGAGAAGGTGTTTTTATTTTCAGATATCACATCCATCAGATTAGAGACACTGATTGGGAACTTCTGTGCCATCATTTTCAATTGACTAGAACTGCCTGGTGCTGATTTTTGTCTCCCACTGCATCTGTTTTGTGGTCTGTGCCCAAATATTTAACAGATATTTGAAAAAACAAAAGAAGAAAATGAACAAGTTCAGGTATGCCTTATTCTTCCACAATATTCAACCTGGAATCTGCCCATTTTGATATCAGGTTCAAGCATTCCAGAACATCAGGTTGTTGCTGTGTAGCATAAGAACACATCCGTGATGATTTCTGGAATCAGTCAGATCCTTCTGCCTTCTGTTCCAATCAGCTGGTTAAGATTGAAACTTAGACACAATCTGTCCATTCTTTGTCATCCAGCTTTTCTGTTTGGGTTGGGTTTTATTGTTTAAAATGCCTTAAGGAACTTAAGGTTTATCTTAATCAGCCTAGAAAATTGACGGATTTTGGACTTGGGATAGAAAAATCCAACTGATTTGAATGTGTCCACTTGTGACACAGCTGCCTATTCCCGTTTTGTGTAAGTGCATGCATTTTAATTGAAGATGGTATTGTTTCTATGATCTTATACCAGAAGGAAGTATTTGCTGGGAATTTATTTATCACTTTAATGAACAGCTACTAAAACCCAGTGTGTATTTTAAACTGTTCCCATCTCACACTGATGTAGTTGGGTTTGTTTTTTAATGAGTTTTATACTCATTAATCAGAATAACAATGCTTCTTTATTCCTGTTCTCAATGACACAGACTTCATCTGTGTACTAATAATTGTGAAATATTTGTCTGAGGGTTTTATAATTGGAATGAATTGCATGCATACATCTCCCCCAGTCATCTGCTAAGACTGCCCAAATACATTGCTAAATGGCACTGCATGGGCCCCTGTGCATAGACGGAACTCCCAGATGTGCAAGTGGCCAAAAATAGAAGTGTGGGATTACTAGATGGCTTTGTTTCTACCACATAAAATACTTGCAGCCCTGTTGGAAGTTTTGAAGACAAGGCTCATCAATTTTATGTACTTTTCAATTGAGAGACCCCTGAGGTTCAAGCAAGAGCTGTTAAGAGTGCTAATTTTGCAGAGAATTGTCAGATCTTGTGCATTTCAGTGAGCGATGTTTGGGGCCATAGCCAGACTTGCACGTTAGGCATGACTCCAGTATTATGACCATAGTTTTCTGTGTATAATAATAACTTGTTGTCCAGCTCTAGCAGATAAATAAATTTTGTCTGCAGAATCCAATACGGCCCAGGGTTACTCCTGCAGAAGTTATGTCCCTGTGTAGGAATGTAAAACCCTGCACTTCTTGTTTAGGATGCTCTCTGCCTCAAATTGTTGCTGATGTTACTCTCCAGCTGCAGAATTCTAATCACAGACTGGGACACTGTTCTGCTAGATATTTGTGCGCACCCACCCATCCCACTGGACCAGGCCCATCCATAAGGGTTTTAAATTTCAGAAATGAACATATGGTCAGAAATAGCAGCTGGCAGTGCAGCAAAACAGAGGCAGTGCTGCTCAGAATGGGGAGTGATACCTGTATTCTGGTAGCTTCTCACTTGCCAAGTTTTATGAGTCTGGGGAAGGTGGGGGGGGAGGGGTTTGATGGACGGTGGGAAGATAAGGCTGACGGGCAACTCTGGTTTGTCTCCAAGCAGCATAACTGAACAATTCACTGTTCCTGGCTTTTAGTGTGCACTGAAAACGAATATCCATGCTAATGTAGTTAAGCTTATAGTTAACCTTTTAGACAACAAGTTTTTGATACCATTTTCTGATACTTTAAGGGCAGGGAGGATTCCCTTTTACTGTCTCTTGGTTGGACATTAGCAAAAGCTCGTCCATGGAAGAGGTCATCAGGCCTTGGAACAGGCTGCCCAGAGAAGGTTGACTCACCATCCCTGGATGTGTTTAAAAGTTGTGCAGGTCTGGAGCTTAGGGACAGGGTTTAACTGTGGCCTTGGGATAGCTGGGTTAATGATTGGACTGGATGAGCTTGAAGGCCTTTTCCAGCATACTCCTTTCTTAAAGGTCTCGTCCATTCTGATACGAGTCTTATTTTATGTGTTCAGAAACAGGATGGTAATGTTTCTTTTAGTTTGCCATCAGTCGTGTGGAGTGTCTGTAATTAACTGCTATCTTACATGTTCTTTCGTATGAGTAGCAGCATAAATCTGGGATGAAGCTGAGGAGAGTGGGTAAGGAGAAAGACCAAAGAAAGATTGAAAGGTTGAAGTGGGTTGCACTAGTTGACTTTTAAGGTCTCTTGCAACCAAATGGTGAAATCATGAGAGAATGGGAAATCAGAAGGTGTTTGTGAACAGCTGGAGTTTGTCTCCATTTTTACAGAGCCAGCCACTATGGAAACACCTTCATCTTCAATAATGCTAACGCTGCAAAAAGAATAAGAACTTCAACTTAATTACAAATGGTTCTCTGTTCAGAGCATTTTTTGTCTCTGGTTTAGGATGCTCAGATTTATTTGAGCATATCTTCAAAAGAGAAGTGTGCTCCATGCATGGTGTGTTTTTTAAGAGAACAAAGAAGGAAAAAGGATAAATAATGTAAGACAGAGAACTCCTATTGCCACTTCTTAAAACTGCATTTGCTTCCCCACCTTTAGGAGTGATAAAAGGCTCCTAAGTTCAAAGACACCTTTATCATCCTTTTTAGAAGATTGGTTTGGGATTAAGTGATTCAATGGATGGAATGGAATGCCATCCCCCACAACTGGTCTCTTGTAACTCATCACTTTCATCCTTAACCCTGTAAATCCATTTTGCTTGTTTTCAAAATGACTACGTGAGTGTCTGTATCAAAGTCAAAACTGTGTATGAAATCATTACATGTTACCCCACCAAATGAGCTAAAGCAGGAAGTCAAACTCCTTGTCTAGTATGACAGTTAATATCAGCGTCCAAGACTAAACCCTGTCATTCCTGTTTTCCCACTTAGAAGAATCATAGTCCAATTATATTAGGTTTTGTAAAATCTTTTTAATTTAAAGCTATATTAGGCATTGCTAGAGAAAATGGAACAGGCTACAATGCACCCATTGTAAATGACACCTTTGCTCATTCTCGTCTTCTGTGCAACATTGTAGAGCCTTATTCGGGGCACTGCTGCTCTGTAGGCACACAGGGAGTAGGCACTGGCCTGTCCTGGCTGCCTTTTTGGCTCCATGACAGCGGAGCTTTAAAGGGTCAGAGACACTTTGGAACTGGAGTACAGGCCAGGCAAACGTGGAAGCTGAGTGTAACTTTCAGCCATTTTCAGAACGTTTTGCCTTTGGTAGGTTTTGTTCAGTGTTTTGAAGAAAATAAATTTAAAATATGGGGAAAAATTAACCCAATCATATTTATTCCCAAAACTGGGAATAATGAAATAAAGGGTGGAATTGGATGGCAAATTCAAATAGCATGGAATTCTTCCAGTAGTATTGGTTAACTCTGTAATGACTATCTTGAGTAGGACTGATAAAACTAGATGCTTCTGTCTTTCATCTTTGTGATGCTCAGTCAATTGATGAGTGAAATTTTTGGAATTCAAGCTTGTGATACTACTCTTGGGATAACAAGGACTTCAGGGTTCACTTCCAAAGCAGCCTTGTGTTACAGTGAATTGGACATTTGTCACTTAGAAGAAAATGAGTTAGTCTCACTCAGGTATTCATTGTAGCTGAAAGAAATTGAGCATTCCATAATGTGAGTCAGCTTTGCTAAGGGATCATTAATATCACTGGGAAAAATAATCAAACCTACTTTTTCCTGTGACAGCATCAGTCCTGTACAAATGATGACAATTTTCAAGTAAAGGTGCTTGGATGTAACTAACGTACAAGGCAGCAGGAAGATTTCAGAGGGAGGTGCCAGACTGTAACCCACTGCCTGATTTAGATGACATTGGCATTGGTGATGTGTAGTCTGGCCATGGGTCAAGTAACTACATATCAGTTTAGAGTTTAAATCAATACAGACTGTTTCTATGCAGTTCATTTCACTCGCATCTCATTTAACTGAGAATTTGCCTCTAGTGTTTCATTACAGAGGAAAGAAAACCTGCCTTTCATGTGGTTCCCTGGCTAACTACTGATTGTAGAGGAATTACATAATATGATCACAAAACATGTGCCTGTCTAATCACAGTCTTTTTCATATAGACTTTGACATGAAAAACGATTTCCAATCCATGGACGATGATGCATATATTTAGATGCTGTGCATGTAACACGGCGTGTACGGCTTAGCCTGCTTCAGGTTTTTTATGTGTGATTCAATTGTTTTTAAGGTCTGCATTCCTGACTTACAAATACTTTGCCTTTTGTCCTTCTATTCAGGAACCCTGGGATGCACAACACATTCCAGCACTCTTCTCTGCTTTCTGTGGTCTGCTAGTTGCACTTTCATATCATCTCAGCAGGCAAAGCAGTGACCCATCCGTACTGATGTAAGTTGCCTGCAAATGTTATTTATTGATTACTCTGTACAGCACAACCAGAGTGATGCCTGGTGTTTAGAACTGCAGGGCTTGTCTGCCAAAAGGAGAGGTGTGGAGGTGGAAATTCCTCACTGTGTCTGCCTGGTTGGTGTCTATTCTGTAAACAAATGAAGTGCTGCAGTCAGACTCCCACTAAGGCTGTTGCTCTTTAAACAGCATTACCCAGATTCTGTGAAGCAGAATAATGTGCCTGCCATGTTGGAGGACAGTGATTTCTCAGACTACTGGAGTTGCACAATATGCATTGGTAAGGGTATTGTGTGTGGCAAGGAGAAAGGACATCTGATGTTCTGGGAAGAGGAATCAATTCCTCTCTAGCTGAGGGTCACTGTCAGTAGGCTGTGCCTATCTGTTTGAGATTTAACGCCTTCCTCTTCTGCTCTGGTACAGTCTGCTAGAGGTAGGGGTCGCTGAGGAAGAATAGCATATATTAAAAGTTGACAGTGCAAACAAGGGTGATCCAAACTGTGATCTGTGTATTGAGGTGATGTGAGAGAAACCCGTAGATCCATAGCTCAGGGGCAGTAGACATGAGTTTTCCTGTGTCGGTACTGTGCTCTATGGCTGTCATGGGGGCTGTGGTGTTCCACAAGCAGCTGTGGCTGTGGGATTAAGAAAGCAAGTTCTGTGCAGCCTGTATCACCATACCACATGGGATTCTGCTTCGCAGACAGCTCAGTCTTATCCTGGAATGATGCAGAGAAACCTACACGTTCTGTCCTTTGATTCAAAAAGTGTGTGGTGTGTGTCTTGAGGTGAGATGCTTGTTAGTGTATGAACAATGAAGTGGGCATATGGTAAGTCAGGGTGGTTGGATGCATAATTCTGTAATGCAGGAGATAGAAGGAAGAAGTGGAGGGGATTTAGGCTGTTCAGGATTATATTTGAGGAGAGAAACTTGGGGAAACAAGTAGAATTCTGATGAGGAAGAAGAGGATATAGCACACTGGTAGAAAATTGGCATCCAGTAGATCTTACTAAAGAGTTGAGGCATTCCTTTACTATCCACAAGATTCAGGAAATCTGATATTCCTATATAACTATGGTCTGACATACCAAAACAACAGGAACAGCTTGTCTGTTGCCATTAACTTCATCCAAAACCTAAGGTGTCTGGCTCTGATGTCCATCAAACCTGGATCAAGCTCTTTGTAGCTGGTGTGTAGTTCATTAAGCATTACAGTATAGAACTTGAGCACAGAAGAGATGAAGCTGTTTGCTTTACTAGGGAGATTTGTTTAACCTTGGAGGAAAATATACACAGGCAAATTGCAAATCAGCGTGGAAGTATGAGCAATTTTAATTTTGAAGTAATCTAAATGTATTCTCCCCTACTCCCCAGGAAGGACATAAGTCAATTAACTTCTTGAATAAAACAGAAACTTGCCTTTCCTTACAACTTTTCTTTTAAAGAAGTCATCTGAAAAGATAAAATGGATTTAATGGTTTAAATCTAGCTACAGATTTCATAACGTTGTTGATCAAGTCTTCTGCAGCTGAAATGGCTGCTAAATATCTCAAGATTAAAAATATGTGTACAATAACATCAAATAACATCAAACGCTCATTGTGCAATCGTGATAAAAATGTGTAATCCTTTTAAAAAGAGGTTTAAGACTCTCTTTTTAAACAGTTCTGAACTTAATTTAAGAGGAAGTTAAGGAGATTGGAGACAGTATTTAAGGGATGACCTGTGGCATAAACTTTAAGGTGGAGGAGGAGGTGCAACACAAATCTTGAACGGAGGATTAATACAGAATTTATGCAGAAATAGCTTCTTTGGCCTTTCTAATGTAGGTGTAAACAGCTCCCGTAATGGTTTCAGCTAAGCTGAAACAATAATAAAGAATGCAAGAGTACCCTCTTTCAATATTCTTCTAAATTACTGAGTTTGGACTGCTGAGGTTCTTTAACACTTTGATGAGGAATTTCTACCCTGGTCACTGGGAGACCTAGTTTGTGTCAGTTTCTAGACGTGCTGAGCTGAGATGACTACTGCATACCTGAGGAAGGAAATCTGAGTTTGTTCCTTCTCTACCCACTAGGAATTCTCATGCATTTTAAATACTTTCAGAAGTACCCTAACTAGGATTTTTTCAACAGGTCCCTTATTCAATGCAAATACATCCCTCACTATCTGCGTCAACAATTCGAAGATTCATCAGCAGATCCACTCCCAGAGAAGATGAAAGAATCAGTGGTAAGCCCTTTTCTTTCATTACTTTCAGCCCAAAGCTCACTCCCTTCCAGTTTTCCCACTAAGAGAGTCTTTTAAGTATTCTCATTATAAGTTACAAAAGGCACAGGATCTCAAAGGATACATGTCCTGCTCCTTTAAATCTGCAGGTGGAAACTGATAGGAGTTTCCAATGAGACCAGAAGGGACAAGGAAATGATTGCAGTTTTACTTTCTGAAGGTTTTCTTCGAAGGACTCTGCAACGTTGATTCATTCATGTAGTTGATGGGAAATGCACACTTAGAGCTTAGGGAATGGGGCATCTCATTTGGTACTGTGCAGGTTCTGTGCATATAGCCACAGCCTGGCAACCTGGTGTGTGCACAGTAGGCTGGATTCTTCAATAAGAATTCCCAAAGGTGGGCAGTCCTGCCAGATGCCCTGTCTATGCTGGAGTAGGACAGAATTTGGTCCACAGAATTAAGTGTTTAGAACAGCCCTTATATTCTTTTCCTCAAGCTAGAAGTTGACCTGGTTTTCAGGAAAGCCTTTTCTATGCCAGAAAGTACTCAGGACTGTGTGGCTTTCACCTCANTTTTCTTCAAGCTAGAAGTTGACCTGGTTTTCAGGAAAGCCTTTTCTATGCCAGAAAGTACTCAGGACTGTGTGGCTTTCACCTCAGCTAAGCCAGACTTGAGACCTAGAGATTGGAGAAGCATGTTAAACTTGGCTAGTACAAGAGATGGAGGCATATGCCTGGTGCCAAGCATTGCCATCTCATCATCTCTTCACTTGGCAGGCTGTTTATCTTCTGCTGTCTGGCACATATATCTACATTTGTGTCAGCTTATTTCCCACTTCAACTTAAACATATGAAGTGACCCGTCTTCTTTCTCATGTCTTTTTATAGAGAAAAACCACCAAAGCAGTCATTGTTAGCCAGCACAGTTCTTGTGTGATCATCAAACTTCCAGAAGTACTCTTTTAGTGTCATGAGCCTCTGCTTTCTGGCTGTCAGATAGTCCTTCCTCCTGACCACATCCCTCATAGTTATGTCTGAGCATTTGCAATCTAGGCAATTATTCCCAATCTGAATGCTTACAGAAGCAAGGAGTGTTGAGAGTTTCTGGAAGGTAGACTGTCTTTTATGCTCCTGAGACTCAGTCCATGGTGCCTGGTGGTACAGGTTGCTAGAGAAGTAGTTGACCTGGTTTACACACATCCCTTCACAGGGCTATGCCTCTGCTATGCATCTTGAATCATTTGTCAGGCACTTTGTAAGGAGTTACACAGCCTACCTTTAGCAAGAGTCAGTGCCCTGCTACCGAAGCTTTCTACTTTCCCTTTGCTAAGCTTCTACTTAGATTGTTAGATTTTCTACTATATATAATGTCCGTAAAGTGGTATGTCTAGTTGTTCTTGTTTGTATTGAGCTACTGTTTTTTGCACGCTAAACCATTTGCAAAAGGGTCACACTGCAATATGAATACCCAGCTAGCAGCAGGGTAAAACATAAGAGTATGTTTTAAGTTTTTCTGTATTCTATGGTATTTCTGGTGTGTAGGTTATTGCCCTAGAATCATTAGGGATTGAAAGGGAGCTCAAAAGATCATCCAGTCCAATCCCCCTGCAGCAGCAGGACCACCTAGACCAAGTCACACAGGAATACATCCAGGCAGGTCTGAAATGTCTCCAGAGAAGGAGACTCCACAACCACCCTGGGCAGCCTGTTCCAATGTTCCATTAGCCTCACAGTGAAGAAGTTCCTTCTGATATTTATATGGAACCTCCTGTGTTTCAGCTTGCACTCATTGCCCTATCATCAGATGACCTTGAGAAGAGCCTGGCTCCATTCTCCTGACACCCACGCCTCACATATTTGTAGACATTCATGAGGTCACCCCTCAGCCTCCTCTTCTCCAAGCTAAAGAGACTCAGCTCCCTGAGCCTTTCTTCATGAGGGAGGTGTTCTAATTCCTTCATCATCTTCATTGCTGTATGCTGGACACCCTCCAGCAGCTCTGGTTCATAGTCAGTCCAATCTTGTTCACTGGTAGAAAGCTTCTTGTGTCCCCCTATTTGTGTCGTGCTTTTATCTTCTGTCAATAGCGCCCTTCTTGGAGTAGTACAGAATCTAGAATGAGCTTTGCCAAGGGTCTGAAGCAGTTACCTGGGTTGTCTACAGACTGGTTTCACTTTACAGTTCAGAGGGAAACCTTAAGCAAGGCTTCAATGTATTGAAAACAAAACCCCCGAACAATGAACAAATTCGTGTCCAAGATCTCAGCTGTACTTTCTGAACAGGGCCATGCTGCCATTTTTGGCTTGTTTTAGTGTCAGTAATGTGGACAGGTATTTGTTGTTTTATAGCAATGTGGTTATTGTCTGGTTTAGCAGCACTTGAGCCCTTGAGCCTCCTGGACAAATGATGGAGGGAAGAATTTCTCACACTCTCCTCCTGTGCTAACATGACATCCCACCTACAACAGCCAGTACTCCATGAAATTCTTCAATGTGTGCCCTTCCTTCAGGGCTGTAGCTCTTCATGAATGCACCCATGTGGGTCTCTTCCATCAGGTTCAATCATCCCAGCAAAGGAGTACCCTAGTACAGGCTTTCCTTGGAGTCATGGCTTTCTTTGGATGCAGTCACCTACTCCAATGCATGGTCCTCTAGACGCTGCAGATCTTCTCTATTGTGAATATCCATGAATTGTAGGGGAACCAAACTTCTGTCAGACCCAAACTCAACACATTCCTACCAGTGAGGGTTTTTTTGCATTTAATTCAGAGGGATTCTTGTCACCTTTTGCTTTCTACCACATGTGTGATTTGGAGCGTTGGCACTTTTTTTTGCTGCACATCAAATACTCCATGCTGCTGCTGCTTTTAGACAGAGGCTGTTTTGCTTCCATGTTACTGGAGCTTGCCAGTTCATTACCTTCATTTGTTTCTTTTGTCTGTCCCAACTTCCCTCGATATGTGAAAATCCTGTAAGCAGATGTGTTTGCTTACAATGTCACTGAGCAGCGCTAATTCTTCCACACGTGGAAACTGTTTGAAGAGAGGGAGGGCAATTTCTCTTCAGCCCAGACTCTTTGTCCAACCCCTGTGTTGTCTGGTGGTTCTGTCTCAAACACTAACCAGTTTGCCAGGAGGCTCCCACTGGTGTCTCACAGTGCAGTGCTAATAGAGGAAGTAGGAAGGAATCCAGCCAGGAGAAAGTGCCTTAAGTTTGCAGAGCACAATCACACCACAATCTCTGCTGAGTTGCTTCAGCAACAGCAATCATGTTCAGGACATTGGACTCGACTGACTCTTCATAGCCACTTTTCAGTAGCTTCCACAGCCTCTGCAAGGGGATCTTCAAAGTCTTCATAAACTAGGTGAAACAGTGTGTCAGTATGTGAAGGGTATTTGGTGGTGGTAGTTTGCTTTTTCCTGTTGGAGTGTTCCTCTGCAAGGACAGCATTCCTAACCCGTGTCAGTGGCAACACAGCAGCTTGCTCTTCCTGTATACAGACACATGTTCTACAGAACGTGCCGTTTAAATAAAACCTGTTTTAATCAGAAATCCTGAGGCGTACCCAACCAAATTGCCTCCTTGGGAAGCTGAAAGCCAACAAGGTTAATATTGAAAATTGATGTGTTGTGTTCTGCAGTGTCTTTGCATTGATGTTAGGAATAATAAATACAGCATCTCTACTGTTTACTTACATGACCTTTACTATTTTCCTTTGCTTGAATAGCTGTGTAAGAATTGCCAGCTTTGGAAGCCTGAATTATAAAGTAGCTGTGATGGATAATTGACCATTCAACTTTGAGAATGGAGCTTCCTACCATTATAATTAATTTCTATAGGCATCCACATGGCTGATTACTAAATTAACCACTGGCCTGAGGGTGCTAATGTGTTACATTCAGACTCCGCTTCCTTCCTGGCTTTTAAAACAAACATTTAGAAAGCTAGTAAAAGGATTTGTTCAAAGCTCTACATTGAAAATAATAATTTGTTATTAAAAAAAAAAGTGTCCCTATTCTGTATTCTGCTTTTAAAATCTCTGACGCATCACATGTAGCAGTGTTGGTTTGGGGTTTCTCTTTTCCATTTGACTGTAAAATGGAGGTAAAACACCCCACCTGCTTTCTGTCCAAACTAACAGTGGTTATAGAATCATAGAATCATTAGGGATTGGAAGGGACCTCGAAGGCATCATTCAATCCAATCCCCCTGCAGCAACAGGATCACCTAGACCAAGTTGCACAGGAACACATCCAGATGGGTTTAGAATGTCTCCAGAGGAGGAGACTCCACAAACCCCTGGGCAGCCTGTTCCAATGCTCTGTTACCCTCACCAGGAAGAAGTTTCTTCTGATATTTATATGGAACCTCTGTTCCAGCTTGCACCCATTACCCCTTGTCCTATCATTAGGTGACCTTGAGAAGAGCCTGGCTCCATCCTCCTGATACCCACCTCTCACACATTGATAAACATTCATGAGGTCACCCTTCAACCTCTTGTCTGAGCTCAAAAGACCCAGCTCCTTCAGCCCTTCCTCATAAGGGAGGTGCTCTACTTCCTTCATCATTTTTGTTGCTCTACACTGGACACCCTCCAGTAGCTCTCTGTCCTTCTTTAACTGAGGGGCCCAGAACTGGACACACTACTCCAGATGCAGTCTTACTATTGCAGAGTAGAGGGGGAGAAGAACCTCTCTTGATCTGCTAACCACCCCATTTCTGATCCCCTTCAGGATGCTGTTGGCCCTGTTGGCCACAAGAGCACATTGCTGGCTCATAGCCATCTTGCTGTCCACTAGGACCCCCAGTTCCTTCTCCTACACTGCTCTTCAACAGGTCAGTCCCCTATTATCTCTTAGTACAGAGATTTTAACTATGATCACAGCAAGTTGTCTGCATTCGACCAATTGCAGCGAAGGGCTCAAGCATGACATCATTGGGCTATTCAACATTCAGGAGTGCCTACTCTTGCTAATGGAACACAAAATCCTGCCTTAGTCAGCTTGGTGTAAACGCAGGATGGGGAACAAGCTATGTCCGCGGCGTAGTCATGTGCTTTGTAGAAGCTCTTTGCCTTGATCAGGAGAGGTATAAGTTGCAGATAGACCCACAGCAGCCTGAAGATGTATGCCCAAGGTTCACTCCTGGAATGTAGCTCTGAATTCTCCTCAGCCAGAGATGTAACTGACATGGATCAGCTATTTCTTAGGGAACACTCTGCCATGGCCTGGAACAAAAGCAGCTACTGCTCAGCTTTGTTTTAGAAGGAAAATATTAGAATTTTTTGAGATGTTTGAAAGTTCCTGCCACTTCAAGGAGTTGCCCCTGTGGGGACTGTTGTGCAAAGTCTGCAGGTAAGCAGTACCTTTATGTTTTGAAGCAGTTCTGTTCAAGGGCAAAAGGGCAAGCCTGGGCATAGGTGGTACTTCAGAAGTTCCTAGAGTTGGAATGCAGTTGTCAAATCTGGGTTTCAATACCTGAATAATAATAATCAAGGTGTTAATAATAGACTCCTTTCCCTGAATGGGATTGTTTTATATACCAAAATCAGTGAGGGCACCCTAAAAAAACCACTTGAAACTCAAAGATGGGGGAGGTGGGAAATACCAGTCCTGTGCAATACGATCTGTGCAGTACACTCTCTTTTGAATGTATTCCATGAGTCTGTGATTCTAATCTTCTGAAAGTACTGTCTTTGATGACCTGGCACAGAATGGAAAGTCAGGATGCCATGTCTCCCCAAAATGTCTATTTTAATCACCTCTAAATTCTTTACATTTGATGTAATTCGATGTAATTTGATGTATTTGTTCTTTAGTCACCTGATTGTGAGAAAAATAAGTAATTTTACTAGTAATTCTTTCTGTAAGATATGGAAAATAGAATTGAAGTGTATTTGTTTTTCTTATAAGCTAGTTTTAAGCTATTGAGTAGTTGGATTCACTTGTCCAGAGAATAGACCCTGAGAAGTGGATCTTCAGCCTGGAGAAGAGAAGGCTCCAGGGGGACCTTATAGCAGCCTTCTAGTACCTGAAGGGGACTACAGGGAAGCTGGAGAGGGACTTCTTACAAGGGACTGTAGTGATAGGACAAGGGGAAACGGCTTCAAGCTAAAAGAGGGGAGATTTGGACTAGATCTTAAGAAGAAATTCTTCACTGTGAGGATGGTGAAGCACTGAAGCAGGTTGCCAGGGAGGTTGTGAGTGTTCCATCCCTGGGTCTCTGGGCAACCTGGTCACTGGAGCAGGTTGTCCTGCACTTGTCAGAGAAGTGTCTCTGCCCATGGTAGGGAGATTGGAACTAGATGATCTCTGAGGTCCCTTTCAACCTAAATCTTTCTGTGATTCTCTGATAATAATTCCCTTATCCATCTTTATCAGGGTTTTGACTACAGTTTTTCACTACATAATGGAACCACTTGAGTTAGAGATGGATACCCAACTTGCTAATGAGAGACAGTATGAACTGAACAGAGGACCCATGGGAACAGACAGGAAACAAAAGTTTGTTCAGGGAATAGAGAATGTCTGTCCTGTGAGGTCCCTCATATTGTGGTTGTCTTGTGAACAATGGCCAAGAAGGGCCTGCATTTTGGAAAGATGTTTGGGAAAAGTTAGGAAGACCTCATTCTGCTCCTGCACATTCTTGTCTTCAGTCCATGTGGAGTACAGGGTTGTCTGGAGAGGGTACAGCTCTCACAAAGGGACTGCTGTTCTTTTGGAGGTACTGCTCCTAACAATCTGGGAAAGGGAGACAATGAGAAGTCAGTCCTGAGAATTCAACTAAAGCAGACTGGAGTTTGCTGGGACAAAGCAAAAGTACTTCTTGAGCCTGAAGGCTTTTTAGTCCTGAATTTCAAAGTCCTGCTGCAGTAAATGAAAGTGCTGATGCTTGTGACCTTTTACTAAGGAGCATATTTCATAGGGGGAGTGATAGGCAGCCTAAATGTAGTGGTTGCTACCAGCTTCCCTATAATTTGTGGCACTTCTGTTATTCTCTTGTTCTTGCTTGCTTGCTTTCAAAAAATCTCCCTTATTATCCCATCAGTATTTTAGGTTTTCTTTCTTTTTCTCTGATGAGATCACAGAATCACAGAATCTCTTTGATTTGAAGAGACCTTTAAGATCATCAAGTCCAACTCTCAACCCAGTCCTACCAGGTCATCACTAAACAGGTTTTGCATTTCATTTGTTGTTTCTAGATGTTTTTGAACTAATTCAGTTTTTAAACTGAGAGCTACAAACAAGTGATTTATTTGATATCATAGCAGTGGTGCTGAGTGCTGAACTTCAGTGCCCCTCTCATAAATTTAAGGCAGTATTTTCATTTGCTCACAAAAACTTTCGAGTGACCTCTCAAAACACTGCACAGATCACAAGGTTTCTTGTTTATTTGTTTACTGAGAATGACATTTTAATCACAAGAAAAGCAGGCTGGAAAGACAACAATATTTTCCAATCTTTAGAAACAGAATTAGTCCTACCCTAGTTATAGATCTTTATGTAAAGGCAGTTGTGTTCTTTCATTATCAGTCAGTGACACTAGAAAAGGACCTTGTCCGAGGTCCATAAAATCTTGCCAAAATTTGGCTTCTGATGCAGAAAATCAGAGAACAGGACATGTCGCTTGCGTACATACTAGATTAGTATTAACTCTGTGTCTCTGAAGACATTAGAGAAAAGCGTGACTCACTGCAGTAATGTACGAGAAAGCTAAGCTGGAGAAACTTAACTCTTGCAAATAGGAAATGGAGCCATCATTCTGATACCCTAAAATAAAAAAGTCATTTTGCAAAAGAATTACATTCCTTAAACAGAACCAGTCTCACGATGAAAATGTATTCCTTTCATTTCTCCACTCTTAAAGCTGTATTGCAAAAACTAAAATTAGATGTGATGAATTTGAATGTGATTACTTTGCAAACCTACAGTGCAGAGAAGTAATTTCCCAAAGCAGAATAGAAAAAATACTTCTGTATGAGGCAGTGCTGATTAGCCTTATCACAATGCAGGCTGCGAGTAATTGAGAACAGAGTTCTTTAATTTGGTTAAAACAGTCCTAGCGTGCTAATTTTGTATAAAATAATTATTTTCACAGAAAGAAATACTGAAATCGGATCTCATTGTGTGCACAGTAGCTGCCGTTCTGTCCTTCGCTGTCAGTGCCAGTACCGTGTTTCTGTCGTTACGGGTGTGTACCTGCAGTCTTTATTCTGCGAGTTGTTTCTTTTGTTTTTGCCCCTAAGGTATTTTCTCTTTATGCAGTACCACAGAGTGCTTTAGCTGGAAAGAGAAGTTAGTGAAAATGTAGTTACTGGTCTCAATAACAATTTTTTTCTTTGCAAACAACTTAGTCTATGGACATCTGTATTGTTTTCAGTGTTATTTAACACCTTGTTCCTTAAAGCTCTGCACGTCTGCAGCTTTTTTATGGTGTGGAGCCTAGGGGACATAATAAATAATCTTCATCACTGGCTTTTTTTCTTCCAATTAGAGAGGAGAAATACTGATTAATTGTGTATGCAAAATGCTTATTTCAAAATCCCGATCAACCTATGTTGCCAGGACATCTGGACATAGAAATAAAAACTAATTGCACAATAATAAAATTGTAGTAACTGTTTACAAACAGGCTTTATATCAAAGTGTTGTTTTCAAATTGTAACTGTGTTTTGTTTTTTGTCTTTTGGCCCAGCCATTTCTCAGCATTGTCCTGTTTGCATTAGCATGGACTGTGGGATTTGTAACGCATTACATCCTTCCTCAGCTTCGCAAGCATCACCCCTGGCTGTGGATCTCTCACCCCATACTTAAAAGCAAAGAGCACTGGCAACGGGAAGTGAGAGGTTTGTAATCAAATCTTTTCTTAATAACAAATGCAATGACTTGCTATTCCCCTTGGTTTTAAACAAAATCCAGAAGGAAGAGAGCAGGGAGATTAATCCTTTACATTTACCTCTTTGGAATAGCATCTATATCCCATAATTTATGGCTTTTTTCCCAGAAGAACCTGTAAAACTTGTAAAAGTTGACTCCTAAGACCACTGTACAGAAGAGCTGAGGCTGGGCAGGCACCTCTGGAGATTGTCTAGTCCAACACCCCTGCTTAGACTAAGCAGGGTAGCTAGATAGTTTTTTCAGGGCTTTGTCCAGTTTTGAATATCTTCAAGCATGGTGACTCAGCAACTTTTCTGGACAAGTCAATCATCCACGCAGTAAGAAAGGTTGTTTTGGTTATTTCTTGTGTTGAAATGGAATTTCAGTATGTTCCCATTTCCTTTTGTCTTATCACTGGGCACTACTGAGAACAGTCTGGATCCACCAACTTTACTCTCCTCATCATGTATTTTTACCTTTAAAATGCCCCCATTCAGACATTAGTAAGGTATCCTCTTCCCTCTCAAGGTTAAGCAATACCATCTCTCTCAGCTTCTCCTCCTGTGTCAAATGCTTCTAGCCCTTAATTATTTTAACATCTCTAACTGGCCTTTCATGAGCCATCATCTGATGTGCCCTTTTGCTTTTACATTGCATTACAATACTGTTACGATAGTTGTTACACGATACGTTACAGTTCATGCTTGATACAGCAGCATTTTATACAGCTTGTAAAACTTAATTGATGAAATTTAGGCAGCGTTATCCAACTAGATATAATGTGAACAGCCAAGAATAGTACAACTTTGAGTTATAACTTCCATCGTCACACTCTTAGAGAAACATTGACATTGAAAGGAATGAAGAAGTTTTGAAGAGTTGTTCTGTCTGCTGCCTAGATACACACCAGTGTTGGTAAATATTTCAATGTGGCAAGATCTGATTTCCCATTCTGATACAGTCATTTCTGCCAGCAAACAGTGTGCTTTGAGAAGCAATAGCTTCCCTCCCCGCCAACTCTCGTCTTGCCTTTGCTGCCAGCCAGAAGCTTTTTTGTCATATCTTGATGGATCCTGTGCATTAATACATGTCCTCAGTACATGTTCCTGAGGTTTTTGAAGACAGTGTGCCAAGGGATGTCAGTCTCTTCTTCAACTGGACAATGAAAGATCATCTCTGCAAAATCACACATTAAGATTTAAATCTTTTCTTTTTAAAACAATCATGTCTTTCAAAACGATTAGTTTCCAAACAAGGCTTGGGTATGAAAAAAATGCTCAAGAGTCTTGAATGAAGGTTGCCTTTTAACTTTTACTGCAATATGCCTCAGAAAAAGTGTAGTGGAAATAGGAGTCCTTTTTAAGGACTATGCCCGACTGAAAGCATTGCCTAAGTTGCCCAGGGAGGTTGTGGATAGTCCCTCGCAGGAAGTGTTCAAGGCCAGTTTGAATGGGGCTCTGAGCAACCTGGTCTAGTGACAGGTGGAACTAGATGATCTCTGAGGTCTCTTCCAACCTAAATCATTCAGTGATTCTATGATTAAATTGTTCAGAGCTTCCTCTCCTTGATAATCAGTAATTCTGACGAATACGAAGTTTTATTGTTTGTTACATCACTTAATCATAATCGTGCTGCTGTAGGATTTCTTTCCCTTGTCCTGATTAAGTCTGTTTTAATTTGTCAGATATCATTGTTATCCTAGATGCAGTAACTAAGCTTTTGAGAAGGTTGATGGTGGAGCTCTGCCAGACTGATCTTCACAGATGGGTTTCCTTCTGCCTTTAGAGCAGCTGCATATATCCCATGCTACCTGCTGCAGACAGCAGGCTTTTTTCTTTCTTTTACAGTCAGAATTTTGTATGAGATCCATTTCCACATGGCGGGGCTGAAGTGTATCTAGTGTTGTGTGTTAGAAAACAAGAGGGAAAAACCTCCCAATATATGGATTTCGTTTTCATTACCTTAGGTGTCTGCAGAGGATTTTTATGACATTCTGTAATGTGACAGACTGGGGAGAAGGTCATGTAATCCCTTTGACAGATGTGTCTGACAGTCTGTCTTCTGTGAGAAAAATGTAGGAGCTGAACTTAAAGGTTCATGATTGGAATAGGGCAGTATCCTGTCGTTGTCAGGCATGGACTAGAAAGAAAAGTACACAAACCAACATGGCTGTAAGGAGCTTTGACTGCATAGAATTTCATGTTCAGCTTCCTAATTTTTTACAAAGTAGCACTGCAGGGAGATAGATGGATGGATGATTGCTTGTAATTAGATGAGCAGCTGTAATGACAATTGCACGAGTTTATTCTTGGCTTTGTTTGATAGGCTGTGGATGCAATGTACAAGTTCGGAGGCCTTTCACAGAGTAGCAATTAAATTATCAGACCATTTCTCATGATGCCCCTATGAGATGACTCAGTTATTACTTGTCATTGTTTTGGCTGAGGTAAAGATATGTGAGCTTATGGTGTAATATATGTGTAGAAAGCAGTCAGGACTGAGTGAGGGAAAAAACCACTGAAACACTGAGACTATTTTTCTTCTCCTTCCTCTCCATCACTGCTTTTGTACTCCACAGGTTTGTGTAAGTCACTGTCAAATCATCCACACGTTTACCTGCTCCAGCTCTGAATAAGAGCTCTTTTTTTCCTGTCTGCACTGTCTGCACACACCTCTGCTCCTGCAGTTACCTTCTTTTAGCCTACTTGATATGCACATCTCTTTAAGCTTGAGTTCTTACACAAGAGCTCAGTTTTGGGCTGTTGGATTAAGTTTATGAGTGGAACTGTGATAAGTTGGATTAAGTTTATGAGTGGAACTGTAGTTCAGGTGGAGTAGAGAGGAATGGAGAACAGCTAGGCTCCAAAGTGGACATTTCGCTTTGTGTGTCAACTTTTAGGAGGTTCCCTTTAGGTCATAAAGAGAAGTTTTTATTGTGTAAAAAGAAACAGAAGTCAATCACATTTCCTGAAGACAGATGTTTTTCAAGAGCATTTCCTTGGCTGAAGCATGACTGGCAAAGCATGACTTAAAGCTGATTTCTAAGGATCGCTTTTAGATCTTGCTTCTTGGAATCTACACAGTATCCAGCTGTGCCTGCGAAACGTACAGATCTGGTGATTCAGCACGTTGTCTTTGTCTGTCATTGAGAAGGTGTGAGAGGGTGGAATGTGTACGTGTAATTATTTTCATTTCCGCAGGGAAGAGTACTGGGGATTCAGGAGCTGGCGTTGTTATTTCTGAATCAATACCAAGTTCTGCCTTTTTGCAATCACTGTTTTTTTTCCAGTAACCTTGTCTAGGTGAGCTCAGCTGAGAATAAAGGCATTATTTTTATCTGTGCACAAGTGTTTCTGCACCCGGTTCGCCTAAATTTTCATAGAAGCTGAATTGCAGAGAGCATTCAGGTCTTGTTTAATACTCACATTAAACCTTGCAACCTTGTTAGAAAAATCTCTCAAAAAATGTGTCCCTTACTAGTGAATGATGTGATCCTGGCTGATGCATTTTGCAGTGGCTGTTGAGAGGCATCTGTGACAGTTTCTAGCTCTTATTAATTCTTCAGTCTTCAGATCTCAAAGGATATTTTATTTATCAGTGAGGTCAATGATACTCTGCAGTCTAATGAACACTGTTTTTTCACTGCATGATGAAGAAGGAGAAGCACAGAGTTGAAATGAGGTTACCTAGGTCATCTATCAGGTCAGTGCTGGAGCTGGAGGGTATCTTTCTGGAGTCATTACATCACTAAAAGTGCTATTTAATATAGTGACTAGTAATTAGATTACGAAGAAGCTCCTGTTTAGCTTTTCAGTTCATTGCTGAGAGTTTCTCATGAGTGCAGTTACCAGCAGAAAAACAGATACTCTCTAAATTCAGAGGACAAAATGATTTCTTCATTGCAAAAGAATTATAAACTCTATTCTCTCTAATTGTATTTATTAATGTGACCTAGCCCATTTATTCTATGTTATTGCAGTGCAAAAAATGCTGATAATGGGATGAAACAATGCGTTATCTGGATTTTTATTTCAGATGCTGCTCATTTGATGTGGTTTGAAAGGCTCTATGTGTGGCTTCAGTGCTTTGAGAAATACATTTTGTATCCAGCTATAATCCTGAATGCCCTGACCATTGATGCTTTTGCAATTAGTAAATACAAGAAGCTTGGTCCACAGTAAGTAGATTGCAACTCAAAGCATGTGATCTGTAGAATGTTTGGTTTTAGACTGAAGTCTGAGAAACAAAATGTGTGTCTTAAGTCAGTGTGCTTGCCACAGTTTGCTTTTGTGCATTGTTAGTTCAGTATACAATAATCATTGGCTCTGCTGAAAGAAATAAACAAAACTACCTCAGCACATGCTAAGACATGACTCCAGTGACAGAGAGAGAGATATTATAAGATTTAAGAGCTATATATAGATATGTACAGAATGCCTAAACGTCAATTAAAAGCAAAACACTATCCCAGGCTGCAGGTGTTTGATGGGCATAAACACAGTGGGGTAACTAGAATTAATCAGATGAAAATGAGAAATCTAGGCTGGATATCAGGAAATATATTCTAACCAAGGATTTTTAAGAGTATGGCATAGTCTCCCAAAGGAGTTTTCAGAAGCTTCACCACACAAATCTTTTAAGGCAAGGATGAATAAAATATTCCACAGTGTAGAATGGTGGGTAATCCTGCATTAAGAGCTGATTAAGAAAGGTCGGGATATAAGCTTTTTCCCAAAGTCTGATATCTCTGATATTAAGCAGAACCGATGCTGCTGATCCATGAAAACACAGGATGATCCTTGCAGACAGCCTTTTATGGTACATAGTTTGGTCAGTGACTTGCCTATTGCTGATATCCACCAGGCCTAGCGACTGCGGTATTCCTAGTGAGTTCTTTGCATCAGAACGACAGTGATGCAGATGATGGAACAAAGAAACAGCCTGTGTTCTGGAAGGAAGGGTTCAGTAGCAGGAAAAACTGCTGGAGGATTGGGAGTTCCTCGGTTTTAATAGTGATTTAATGCTTAACTTGAAGTGTTAGGTAAAAGAACTTGGTTGCAAAAATACATGTTGTTTTAATTATTCTGCTCTTCTGAAGAGCAACAAGTTTAGGGACTACACTACAATAAGGAAAGGGTGGTCCCTGCTTTTAGGGGTAGAAACTAGGACATCAGTCAAATTTTCTCTGTATTTCTCACAGACACCTACTTTTTCAGTCTCTTGCCAGTCTCTCATAGATAACCCGTGTAGTTCTCTGTTCACCTTTTTTCCCCAGGCACTTGGGCGATGCCAAGGTTGAGATGCTTCAGGAGTTTAGATTTATTGTCCAGGGTGAAACTGAGTTCACACTCATCATTCTATTTCATTCTCCAAGGATGGAAGAACCCAGAAGCATTCAGAATGTCATTTGTCACTTGTTAGTAGACGTGACTGAATACATGCACGGAGCAAATCTATAGGATTATGACGGTGCTATTTTTACATAGACATTCCTCCAAGCTAGTTTACACTTTCAAGTATCGCCTCTCTCAAGTGCTTTGGAGCAGTGAGTCAGCCCCCAGAAATCTTGACATTAAAGGAAGTAATTACATTTGTCTGCCTCTGATTGTTTGGCCTGCAGGGGAATGCCATGACAGTCCTTTCCTTCCCCATCCCCCTTGTGTCTGTGGGATCACCTTGGATTTAAATTCTGTGTTTTCTCCTTTTAATTGTAACTGAGGTCTATCCAGAACACTCCCACTATCCCTCCTTCTCTGGCACTCCTCTTTAATATGCCTCCCCTACAGCTCTCGTGTAAATCCCATGCACAAAACATTTGTCCTTAGTGCCTACCGCTTTCCCTTCACCTCCATGAGCCCATGAGGTACCCTGGATTCTCTTGCACCTTCTGTACACAGTGTTCATGAGGGCAGTATTTTCTCTGTTTTAAACATCAGTACCTATGTTCTGTGCCTGGAACATTCCTTCGTTATCTTAGAGAAGGGAAGGCAACGTGTCTGAGAGTGGATTGCATATTTTGCATGATTTTGTTTTGGAGTTTTTTTCCTCAATTTGAATGTATTTTTTTTTAGGAAGCTTCATCTTGCTTTGTGGTTCAAAGGGCTGAAGCACTTTGCTTCTTGAGATTGCAGAACTCCTCCTTCACAGTCAGGAGTTTACTTGAGCTTTCCAGATGCTGTTGTGCTGGTTATTAATGGGACCCATGCTGAGAAGTTGAAAAGCCTGTCCTTGGTACCTGCCGCAGAGGATGCAGAAATAATTCCCTGTTCTCTCTTTCTTTCTCGCTCTCTGACTTTCTCTCTGCTGGGAGTTAAGGCTGCAGGAAATGCATCTTGTGTGGCAATAATGAGCAAATTTATTTTTAGTTACTCCCAAGAGTATTATTTTATAAAATGTCTTTTTTTTTTTGGTGAATTTTCTACATGTTAACAGATCCAGTGAGTCCATCTTTTGTTTTATGGTCTGTACCTTTTCCATGCAAAAATTCCTTCATGATGTAACTATTTTCTTCTTTTTGAATGCAAGGTGCAACCAGCTCATACAGGACACACTGGAATGGCTTCTAGCTGCCTCAGAATCTATTTGTTTTAGTCACTAGGTTTTCCATTCAGAAGTCTGGGGCAGATTGAAAATAACGGCTTTGACAAGATGAGAAATAAGGCTGGTTTGGCATTTCATTCCAACAGCTATGTCCTGGTGATACCTTGGAATGATCTGCACTCCAGTAAAGTTGCGTATGCATTACAGAAGATAGATGATAAGGAATAAATGCCACATAAAATCAACCTGGAAGTGTACAGACTTATGAACCTTTTTAGAATGATGGAAACCTCTTTAAAGCTTTCTGTCTTGTCAAGTGTCAGTCATGGCAGCAGGTATTCTGATTTTCAGCAGGGTGGTGGAGAACCTTTAATGCACTTTGCAAATACCTGGCATACTTCAGATCACTCATTATGCATTGAAGTCACCATCTGGTTTCACCAGCATCAAAAAACCCATCTCCTGAAAAGAGAATGTGCTTAATTTACTTATGAGAAGTCACTTGGCTCTCAGTTAACAGGGAGCTGCTTGTACATATACATTAGGTTTGGGTTGCCATTTCGAAAAAAGATCTAGTATGGCTCTTGGGCATCAGTGTACAAAACTGGAATCTAAATCTACTTGTTCAACTGCCAGAAAACCCTGAGGGTACCTACTATCACTAAATACTCTTGAGTATGACTTGATGGTTTTCTGGGAGGCTGGAGATACATTTCTGAACATGCCAGAGCTTTCTGAATAAATCACTTGTCTCTTCTCTTATGCTGACTAGAGGCCAGAAACCAAAAGGTTTGGAGCCGAGAGCTGCTTTTGCAGCATCCTCAATGTGTGGTCAGGACTGAGTTCACAAAATACTGCTTTGATTTCTTTTAAAAACTGTGATGGAGAAGGTGGTGTGGCACATTTCATGTAACAAGAATCAAACTCTCAAGTACATGTCAGGAGAGCAGAGACTATGGGAGGTTCGCTCTTGATTCCCCATGCTTTGATGGTAAAGAAATTCTTCTAAGAGTGGGGAATTGTTTTCCAGTTCCTGCTGCTGATCCTGTTCCTGTGTTTTATAGTGGTTATTGGATAAAATACAGAATCGTGCAAATGTTTGTGCTCTGGAGTCCAGAACTGTATCACATCTAAAAATTGCTTGAGACGTTTTTAGAATCTAATTCCAAGAACAGGCTGTAGAATCAAGAGATCAAATTTGGTGGCCAAGCAAGACCATCCTTCCAATTCTGATAAGTATCTAAAAACCAAAAATGCAAGGCAAGCCAACATGTTACCTCCATCTGTCTGTCTCAAATAATTGTATTTTCTTTTCTCTGTAGAAAACTGTGTCGTTTTCTGGAGAGTTAAAAAAGGAACATTATTTTCTTGGAAATACAGCAGCAAGCACTTCAAAATAGAAAATTTTTCAAGAGTTATTTCCTTGATTTTCTGTGTGGTCTCTTATCTCTTGGAGTTCTCATCTTAGGTTCAATCTCTGACATGTAATAAGGGAAAGTAAAATACAGACTGCACATATTGTAGAACACACAGATGCGACACAATTTTTTCTCATCTGATGCAGTAATTACTGTATAGAATAGATAACCTTCAGATCAAGAACAATAGAAGAATTTCAAGCACTTTACATCTCTGCATGCCTCTAGCGAAATTTTAGGCATTGTGTGGTATGAAATTTGAAGAACAGCTATAAACTGTGTCATCAACTGAAATTTCTAGCAATAAAATAATGGAGATGTTCTTTTCAAATTACAGGAATTTATTCATGGAAGTGCCAAGGTATTTCTGAAACAGATTTTATTTCAAGAGCTTTATAAAATAGTAGCCTTTCTAGATTCTTGGGTTTTAATAATCAATACTGCTGGGTTTTTTTGTGCAGATTGATTTATTTATTACAGATCACAAGTGTGTGATAATGGCAAAGGAAAAATATGTAGTTGTACATGGGTACAATGTGATTATTATAAGAACATAGGATTAGGGTCAGAAATCAATAAGATGTGTAGATTCAGATGTACATAGCCATCTAAAATGCGTCTGCTGTAACTACTTGTGAATAAGAACATCATTTAATGCTTGATGACTTTTGACTTTGATTAGTCTTTTCTTTCTGCTTTTCTTACAGCTGTGATATTATCCTGATAACAGTTGCTGGGATGAAACTCCTTCGCTCCTCATTCTGTAACCCTATTAATCAATTTGTTACTTTGAGCTTTACTGTAATCTTCTTCAGATTTGACTACAGAGACATTTCAGAAAATTTCTTGCTGGATTTCTTCATGATGTCCATCGTGTTTCATAAGGCAAGTTCTACAGCTCCTGTGATTTTTTTTTGGAAACTGTATTTCATATCTTTACTTTCTCACTAACACTGTGCTGATCACTACGTTGTAGGACTTCTTAGAAATCATGAGTGCATATATAGGCACTGATTATTGGTACTCGAGAGGAAAAAACATTGTAAACTGCAAATGAGGTTCCAGTTAAATCTATTTTCTGGTCTTGTACACTGTCTTGTGTTTCCTTTTTTTGTTCACATGCTACTATAGAAAGTTCAGAATTGTTTTCAAGAGGAGAATCCTCAGCGAGTTGGAAAGAGCCTCTTGGGTCATTAGTACAGGGCTGCCCTCCAGATCAATCGCCTGGTGTTTTTAACTACGTTTCCTTTGAATGCCTCTAGTGTTTGACCCAACAACTTCCTTGGGGAAATCATTCCGTTATCTAATCATCCTCATGATAATAAATGTTTTCCTCATGTCAGCCTTAACATTTTTCTTTTCCTATTTTCAGTCTGTTATCCTTGTGGTACTGCCCTTAACCTTAACCTTGGAGCTCTGTCATGTCTTTTGCGTTGTTAACTCTTAGAGTATGTTCTAGCTAAAGTTACTTTAAAAAAACCCAAAACTTTCTGCATCTGTCAGATCAGATCCTGTCTTGATTAGCTGTCTGTGCTGTTTCACTGAAAGAAGGAGGTTTATCTAATACCTTGGTTCCATATTGCCTGCTGCATGTGCTGCGGAGATGCCCAATAAATATTTAGCCCTTGTACATGAGGAGCATCAGCTCACACTGGTGTCCTTACCCACCAGGAAGTTTCATGCTTCGTATTGGAAGGTCCAGTTCATTATTGATAGAGTAGGCCCTCCTAGTGATTCAGGCAAAGCATAAATCAGAAATTAAATGCTTTCCTGGTTTGTTTCTCTATCGCTGTGAGGGAGGAGGAGAAAGGGGAGTAACAACTGAGCTTTAGAACTTGAGCTCTTTCTTTTCTCTAAATTCTCGGACCATATAGTAGGAGCTTCACCTCCTTCAAGTCTTTGTCCTTACATCTGTTGTTCTGTTTTCTCTCCTTTTGTAACTTCTATCTTAAGAAGAGCAGTGACAGTGATGCAGACATTGGTGGCATTGTTGTGGTTCTCAGTACTTAATGTTTTTTGGAAGAGTTGCTTGGGTAGTTTGAAGCTGCTGTTTACAGTAGAAAGACTAGTGATAGCAATAAGGATGACCCAATGAAGGTTATGTAGTTTGCTAGAATAACTACTACTTTACTAGATTGTAGACTTGTACTACAGACATGTTTTTAAAACGTTGTTTTAGCATTGAACTGCAATATTTACATCTAGTAATATGTGAAATTTTGCAGGTCACTAGTTCATCAAGGGGATTTGTCCTTGTTCCATTTTAAAAAATGGAAATTAAATGGTCATAGCATCATTAGGGATCAGAAGGGACCTCGAAAGATCACCCAGTCCAATCCCCCTGCCACAGCAGGATCACCTAGACCAAGTCGCACAGGAACACATCCAGGCAGGTCTTGAACATCTCCAGAGAAGTAGACTCCACAGCCATCCTGGGCAGCCTGTTCCAATGCTCCGTTAGCCTCAAATGTTTAAATTATTTGTGTTAGAAAAGCACATGCACAGTTACACAATGATTGTTAAAGGCAATCTGAAAAATAGCATTGTAGATGATAGCAATTAAAGTCCTATTAATTTTAAATTACAAAAGGCATACATTTTCTTTACCCTAATTAAGGTCTGAGCTCTAATTAGCTCAGTATTGTAGATCTTCAGTAAAGGATATGGTCACTTGAGGAAAAAGATGATGAATGCTTATTCCATACTTCTACCCATGTGAGGGTATCAGAGCCCTCGCATAGGCTGCCCAGAGAGTGGAATCTCCTATTCGGAGAGATCCTGTTCTAACAGAGGAGTTGGGCTAGATGATCTCCAGAGGTCACTTACTCGTTTGTGATTGCATGATAGTATAGGCCCTAAAAGAGCTGCATCCTAAAACCCTCACAGATTCCAAGTCATTTTTATGTTTATGATTGTTTTTAAAAAGAAAATTAAAACGTAAGTATTCTCTATAACCATCAACTTTAGCTGTGCAGAATTTATTACACAGTCATGGACAATTCCACTTGCTCATTGAAAATGTCACCTCCCATCCTCTGAATTAGTGCTGTGCCTTAGTTGTCCTGAGAATGATTTTTAAGCAAGGTTAGCCCAGAAAAACCTATTTGCATGCTCTTAAAGCACCATGGCAGTAACCATTTATTTTCCTCTGTCAGTGACTGGAGTAGAAGGTGTCTAAATTCAGCAAATGTTCACAACTGCTCTAGTGACTCTTCAAGATAATTACTTGGAATAAAAGTTTGCTAATAACGTTGAGTAGAATATTTCTGAATGTCTCACTGATTGTGCTTCCCTCATTGTTGATTTAATGTAATTTAGTCAAATCAGAGGCTCCAAATGAGCATATTGCTTCTAAACAAGTTGAGGCATGGAAGTCTGAGTTGCTGCTCACAGATCTTTATCTCTCTTTGCGAATAGCAAAACCACCCACACTGGTGTAACACAGAGAACAAGAGAGTCATTCAGTTCTGTTCACGATGAGTTTTTTTAATCAACCTGATAGTTTTTTGGTCTTTAAACTTTAAGAAGACTCTGTCTTATTAATGATGGGACATGGTTAATGAACTTCCTCTTTAAAAGATCTGCTATTTATTTTTTGACAAGTTGTAGTATAGGAAAACTTTTAGCATTAAGTTGATTAGGCATAGGCAGAGTGCACCAGTTTGTTACTCACTTTGTCTGGGGAAGTGACAAGATGCACATTTACAAAAGACTTTCCTATTTTTAAGAAAGATTGCAGCTTTCAATTCAAATGCAACAGAACTCATCTGCCTTTCTTAAGTTAGAACTTCCCATGTAGCCAAACCAGCCCTGTTTGCATCCCTGGCTACAAGCTGGGCTTTTTCTGTCCGAAATTTGTGTTGTCTATGTTCTTTAAGTCAGAGCTGAATAGCCTCTTCAAAATATATGGCTGCTCATTCAAAAACTGCATGTCACGCTCTGATGTACAGTCTACAGGAAATGAAACTGCATAATCAAGATGTCCTTCTCAGTCAACATGACTGTAAATTTTTCACATGAGCCAGTTGTTTTCCCAGGATGATGTTGATAAGGTTAATAAGAACGTTCGTATTAGTTGAAATGGAAATCCTCAAATAACTGAGAACATATTCTTCTTAGGCAGAGCAAAGGTGAAAAATATAACACATTTCTTCCTAGACTTCTAACAGCAGGAAAAGATCTGAGACATTTTCTGTAATAGGACAAAAGATGTGCAAATGTTAGCCACTTTCCATAAACTATTTGGGAATGATACAAATAAAGAAAAGGATCTTGCTTCCAACTTACGAATGTCTACTAACAGAATACTGATGTAACTGAAAAAACACATGGTAATGCAAATGTAGATGCTTGTACCCAAGAGAAGCCTATGGCCACTACAAAAAACCAGTTGGGTATTTTTGCCAGTCTTCACTACTGGGAGCAACCAGCAGCCTGTTAGACATCCCTGTATACTAAGCTCTGGTAAACTGGCTCTTCTACCAGTAACTCTTCCATCTGTAAAGCACAATTGAGAATAAGGATGTACTTTTTGGAATATGTATATGGTATGTAATATTTTTTACAAATTTGTGTGGTTTCTTTAAGCCTTAAAGAAAGAGCCACCCTTTGCTTACAGACACATCTACTACATAGAACTGGTTGGCAATCATAAGTAATGGTGTCATTAACCCTCCAATGTATAGAACTACAATTTCTCATCTCTTTTGGTGTATGATATGTTACTGACAGGCAGTTTAATGGCCTCTTAATTTGTGTGTCTGCATGAAATAATTAACAACACTAAAATATGAAATCACGTTATATTTTCTTATAGTCAAGTCCTCTGAGGGTTCTGAATTTGTCTTCATGCATGAGGCAAAATAATCAAAGTACCAGAGCTTGTTAAATTTGCCTTCATTAACACTGAATTCATTTGCCTAAGTACTCCTGCTCCTGCTGAGCTCATTTAAGAATACAATTTCCCTGTCTGATAATTTTTTCTCCTTTCCCAGAATATTTTCCAGCTAATAAGGAATCCACAGTTTTAATTTTTATTACAATAATTCTTGTGTTTCTGCATACTTCTTTCTGCCACAATGTCCAGTATCTCATCTTTATGAAGGTGAACTTTACATGCAAGTAACTCCAGCTAAGACAGTTTGCAGCAACCTGAGACCTATGCTAATCTGGCTTAACTTTCAACATCCAAAATACAGTTCCTTGGACACTAAAGAATTTATGCATGTCATCTTGTTTGCCTTCATTTTATGACAGGGTTCTACCAAGTGCATTGACCTTCTTGGTTCTTGGTTGAAGTCATTACAGAATTGGGTCTTTTTATTGCCTTTCAGGCAATAAAACTCCTGGTTATTCGGCGTGGCCCATTGATTGATTTAGATGCTAGTTGAAAGTCAAAAGCTCTCTTTCCCCTTCTGATTTTTCATCCTTCTCTAAATCTGATGTTTCACTTCAAAGCTTCTGGCACTAAGTCATTTATTCAGATTTTAATCCATTTCTTGCCTTTTGTGCATACTGGAATCCAATATCTTAATCAGCTGCAACCTCTTGGCTCACAGCTGTTTCCTCAACTTTTGAGAGCTGACACAAGAAGCCCTGTTACAACACCTTCTGCTGAGTAAAATACCCAAGGCTACGTCTGATATTTGACAGAATAATGCCAGTGGGATTTCCCCTTTGCTGTCTGGAGCACTGTACAGTTCGTGAGTCCTTTCAATAATGAAGAAATTGTTTAATTCGGCAGTGAGGCCAGATCTGGAGTACTGTGTCCAGTTCTAGGCCTCTCAGTTCCAGAAGGACACAGAGCTGCTGGAGGGTGTCCAGTGTAGAGCAACAAAAATGATGAAGGAAGTAGAACACCTCCCTCATGAGAAAAGGCTGAAGGAGTTGGGTCTCTTTAGCTTGGAGAAGAGGAGGCTGAGGGGTGACCTCATTACTGTCTATAAATATGTGAGGCATGGATGTCAGGAGGATGGAGCCAGGCTCTTCTCAAGGTCATCTGGTCATAGGGCATGGGCAATGGGTGCAAGCTGGAACAGAGGAGGTTCCATGTAAATATCAGAAGAAACTTCTTCCTGGTGAGGGTAACTGAGCATTGGAACAGGCTGCCCAGGGGGGTTGTGGAGTCTCCTTCTCCGGAGACGTTCCAGTACTGTTCAAATATACCAGGAGGCTGCCATAACAGCTTTAAGACATAAACATTAAAACCCTTTAAATTTCCAGTAAATTGTGTTTTGTAGTATTTCGTAGGTAAAATTTGTTTTAAGCACCATGTAATTAAAACCAGAAAATCAAGGATCTGCAAAGCAAATCCATGAACCAAAATGAAATTAGTCCTCTTAAATCTAATTTCATATTGATAAACATGTACTCACAACTTTTCCCGGTTCATATATCTTCTATTGATGTCCACAAAGAAAAGAAAAACATTCCAGTGGGTAATAGAATTCACTTGCAAAACTTGGAGCTACCAATTCACTAGAAATACCTTAACATACAATCCTGAATACCGCCCTGGCATAGGATAATATCATAGAATCATAAAATTGTGTGGGTTGGAAAACACCTTTAAGATCGAGTCCAACCTTTAACACAACTGTCCAAATCTGACACTAAGCCAGGTGCCTCAGTTCCAGATGTGCATGACTTTGAAATGCATCCAGGGATGGTGATTCAACCCCTTCCCTGAGCAGCCTGTTCCAAGGCCTGATGGTGGTTTCCAGGAAGGAATTTTTCCTAATGTCCAACCTAAACTTCTCCTGATGCAACTTGAGGCAATTTCGTATTGTCCTACACTTGTTACCTGTAAGAAGAGCCCAACACCCACCTCTCTACAACCTCCTTTCAGGTAGACAGCAATAAGGTCTTCCTTCAGCCTCTTCCTCTTCAGACCAAACATGAGTCTGATTTCAAAATGTGTCTCACATTCTCAGTGTCTTTGCAGAAACATGAAGAAGCAGGAAAGAATTGCTTTCTGCATGTTAACATGTTTAATCTCTCACTTCTGCATTGCACACTGAACATACGGCCATATGTATATGACAGGTTTGGGGTTTTTTTTAAATACCTATATATACATACCATGTATAGACCACAGCAAAATTCAAGCTTAGCAAGACAATGCTAATGTTTATGCATTATTTAGTCTCTGTATTGCCAAGGAGTCTGCCCACATGGAGTCCCAACAGATGCCAAACAGATAGAAAGGCTGCCAAAAGCTGAAAGTATCGTGTAGTCTCCATCTCACATTCAGTGTCACTGAAACTTGGGTGTTAATCTCTGCCTAGTTTATTGAAATCTATCAAGCTGAGAAAAGGAGATCACACTATATTGATGCCTCAGACTCCCCATGGCTTTTTTTTTAATGTATGTTAACTAATTTCCATTAGCATTTAGTTTGTAATGTTACTTACATTGGGTTAAGAATAGTCAGATTTAAAAGAAATGCTGAAAAGTCAAGTCTTTGCCCTTTCTTTGTTTATGTGCCAGAGCTCTACAGAGGCTTCAGAACTCATAGGAGGCTTAAAAACTGTTTGCATAATTGTCATTAGTAAAGGTATCTATAAATATATGAACTTTATGTCCCCTGAATCAGATGTCAATTTCTGCTTAGGAAGCTTCAGAAAACAGCAATAGTCTAAGAGGGCTCAGTACAAATGTTCTTTTATGAACAATCCCAAGCCAGGATGCAGAAATCTTCAGGAAAATATAACTGTTATAGATGTTTAAGGAAATAGTTATAAAGAGATGGTTAAGGTTGATATAAAGAGACCAGCAGGTCTTTTGCTGCTTATACAGAAATTTTTCCCCTGGCCATTTACTTTCCTCCCCAGATTCAAATCCAGATGAGATCTGCCTTTTCTAACCCTGTCTAATCCTCTATTGTTTAAGGTGATTGAAATCCTCTTGAAATTTTTCCTCTCTAAGTTATGATTACGGAAATGCAGTTATTGGTATTCAAAATAAGAATGATTGTTTCTGAGGATCAGCTTCCTCCTATTTACAAAGGTAATTTTTAGCAGCTTCAGTTGCTTTCTGCAAGAAGCATCAGCATTTTTTGACTCCCTGGAGTCAAAACCACAGTTCAGATTCAGGAGAAAGCATGTGGTAAATCGGGCAAAACTGGTAAGAATATTTTTTTTCAGGTGGTTCCAGCAAAATGAAAAAGTGAAATGTAAATCCAAGCCCCCTCTCCCTAAATCTACTATTATTATAGCTGCTAGATGACATCACCTTTAGTAGGTATGTGAAACACTAATGCCACTTAAGGTGGTTTGAGAACATGCCCTGGCAGCAGCACTTTATGAGGTTATAGAGGTGACACCTGACAACTCTCAGTGAAAGAAGCGCCATGAAAATATCACACATTCCCAGGCCTTTAGGTGCAGTGTCACAGGGTTCCCAAAGGCCAAGAGAGGTTCACTGGAATGTTCTGACATTCATATTCTTGCAGGTAGAAATAAGCTCCATTACCTGTTTTGTAGAAACATTAGCCGAGAGGCAAGTATTGAAAGAAAGAACAGCAGGTTCAAGCAGTGCTGAGTGTAGAAGTAGCAGGGCTTGTTAGAAACGAGAGAAATTGGGCTCCGAGGGCTGTTTTGCAAGGACGTGTAAATATTAAAGAATGACGAAAATGATGTAATGGGAGAAGAAGCCAGCAGGGTCTCCTCCTGGATTTGGTCTCCTAGCAAATGCAGAACGGGAATTTTGTTTGAGGTTTGAAAACCTTTTGATGAACCCTGATCTTTGAGCACAGCTGGGGTGATTTATGGCTGGGTGATTTCAGTCTGTAACAGAGAACTTTGCTGGGTTCTGCTGCAGGTTTTTAATTTTTGAAATTTCAGATGTGAGTCATTAGCTTTTCCAACCTTTCACTTAAATCTTTTAGCAGATGCAGTTTTCCCAGCTGTTCATTCAGACAAATAAAAAATTGAGCAAAAGAATGATACCATACAACCTGCTGAATAGGATTCGAATGAATAAAAATCAGTTCTGCTCTCAGTTCAGTTTTACTTGCTTGCCTTATCTAATATTGCAGTTTTTGAGTTGCGTGTAGTATTTTTGAGAAAAAAATGAAGTTGTCAAGATGTATATTTCTCAAACTAAGTACAGTCAGGTCAGACTGTGCACTGAACAGATCAAGTCAGTTAGTTTTATAACAGGACTTCGCTGGTTTTAAATATTGTACCTGTCCGAAGTTCACATAAGCTGCACTTTGAATCGGGCCAAATCACAAAAAATACAGAATCACAGAATGGTTTAGGTTGGAAGGGACTTCAGAGGACCACAGGCAGGGACACCTCACTCAGCTAGGTTGCCTAGAGCCCCATCCAACCTGGCCTTGAACACTTGCAGGGATGGAGAGGCCACAACGTCTCTGGGCAACCTGTTCCAGTGCCTCATCACTCTTACAGTGAGGAATTTCTTCTTAAGATCTAATCTAAATCTCCCTTTCAGTTTGAAACCATTCCCCCTTGTCCTTTTAATGAGTACCTCATCAAAAGTCAGCGTCTATCTTTCCTGTAGTCAGGAGCTACAAGCTCCTTTCAGAGCCCTCTCTTCTCCAGGCCAAACAGCGCCAATTTCCTCAGCCTATCTTCATAGCAGAGGTGATTCAGCCCTCTGATAAAATCCTTGTGGCCTCCTCTGGGCTCACTCCAACAGTTCCAAGTCCTCAACGCATGTGAAGTGCTGCTTGCATCTTATTGGGAAGGTTTGTCAGTTGTAACTGGAGTAGCAGCTGCCTGTGTGATTGTTTGGTAGCACAAAGACCAAAATACATTAATGCTATTAGTTGTTCTTACTTTGTTCCCAATTAATTTTCAATTATTTACAACAATTCATAGAGAGGCTCAATCAAACGCCTGGTAAGTGCATTGCCAGTGTGCACTGCATACGGATGGCCAAGTTTTTGGAATGGTAACTTAAGGGCATCTGAAATGAGTTCGTAGTGAAGGTTCATCCTCTGTGGCTGTTGCTACACTAGTAAATGTAGTGTGCCTAGGATCATGCTCTGCCCCTAAGGCCGCTTGTCATGGCGAACCTTCTGTGCATACTAATAAACTCTCCCAGTCTGTAGGAGCAGAACTGGAAATGTGGCATGTGAAAGAATGCCTGTGGATTGCGGGGGGTTCCATGACCTGAACCAGACCAAGACCTTTCCTGGACTTTTCTAACGATGCAACCACATATGCAATACCAGAGCCTGGGAACATTCCCTGGAAGCATTTAATATGTGAGCACTGATGTGACCTCAGTGTCTTTCAGGATACTGGCAATATCTTCTTATTTTTTGTTGACTCAAATAAAAATTTACTATAGGAAATGCAACATATTTGCTGTTTGGGCATGAAATACTGCACAGACTTCTGTTCCACTGTCAGCTGGTGTGTGAAGCATAAATGTCTATTGATGGCCAAATATCTCCTGTCAGTTTGTCAGGAACCAGCTATGCAGTGTGAATCTGATGGCCTGATGCAGACAAGGCATAAGATCTGGTTTGGCCTGATGTTAAGAGAGCTGGCAGGAGAAGATGGTATTCTAGGGAATAAGTAGACATTGCTCTTGAATCATAAACTGCTAAGCTTATGATATAGGAGGCAAACATAAATTCAATTTATACCACATAACAATACAAATTGATATTTTATGGTAGGATGGTTTGATCTTAAAATTGCAGCTTCGATTCGTGGTTAATGCCAAGCACATGCCTACACAGTGATGGCTTCTCCCGTTAATTCCACAAAAGCAAATGCTGTATTCTTAAGTAGTAAGTCTTATTTTGATGTACATGTTGCACATTCAGCTTCCTCTGTTTGCTAGATCCACTTTCTCCTAGAGTGTCTTCTCCTTAAAGGGTCTGACTGCTGTTGTGATATATAACAGAACCTGTTTTTCTGCTTTCTAATTCAAGCAGACATACTTTGGAAGAAAGTTAATGTGGGAGCCACCTCTCCCAGATTAGTGGTTAAAGATGTACCTCATTACAAGCTTGTATTTCAAATGAAGGGTATACCTTTGTTTCTCTACCGAAAGTGAGACAGCTAATGGTGCAATGTAATTTATCTTACATTCATTCCAGTGTCACACTAAGATGTTAGTACTGAAACTGTCTCAGTGCCTAAAAGTTAACCACAGTTTTGGTTTTTTTTCCAGCTGTGGGACCTATTGCAGAAGTTGCAGTTCATCCTGACATATATCGCTCCCTGGCAGATTGCCTGGGGATCGTCGTTTCATGTTTTTGCTCAGCTTTTTGCAATACCTCATATCCTTTACCAATTTGTTTTTCATTACTCATATATTCCTCTTCACGTATGTAAGTTATTTACAGTGTGGGAAGAAGGTGTGAAACTCCTAGGCCAAATTGTCTTCCAACATACAGTTAGTAGAGCATTGTGTCTTCTAGCAAAAATAAAATTGATTATGTCTTGGACAGTTCACAGTGGAGCCCCAAATGTCTTAACTCATGATGGTGGTGATTTTTAAATTGTTCCTGACGTTAGAACTCTTCTTACAAAACAGGGTTTGCTCTCTGTGTCTGTCCTTGTTCTCTTTCATTCTCTTTAGCTCCCTTGCCTCCTTTGCTTATTTGACATTTGCAGATACTTGTTCACTTTTCACAGCCAAAGCTGGGCACAACTACAGAGTAATGTGTCAGTTTAACTTTCTGATGCTCTGTGCTCTCTGCTGCTTTTTGAATTTCAAACTCTGAGGGCAGCTCATTTCCTAATCTCTCTAACACACAGAGACACCATTTCAGACCACTCTCATTTAATAAATCTGGAGAGATATCTTGTTTGTAGTTCTCACAAATTACTTTGAAGGCATGGCTGGTTAGACTTTTTACGAAAATTGTGTCACACATGGTGTTACCTGTGTTAAAATGGTTTTTGTTAAGTCTCAGAGTCAGTGGGACATACGTACAGGTTATTGCTGTAGAGAGGGTAAGCTGTAAGACTCTGGTTACTAGGTGATTTGACTTTAATTTTAGTGTCAGTTGCCTTCCATTGCTGTTGCTTGGTAGTGGCTCCTTAGTTCATGGCTTCTTTGCCTAGCACCTTCCCCCCAAGGTAGGTGTAAAGAAGAACAACCGCTTGCTGGTGCCAACTTGGAAACCTTTTTCCTGAGTTTTCGTGGTTCCATTATGGGTATGGGTACGGAAGGGAGGAATGAATGAAAAAATTAATGTTCCATTTGCTTGGCTTATTTTCAGTTGTTTCGTTTAACTTTTGTCATTTTCAGTATTTTTATTAACTTCTTAACTTGCTTTCCAGCAATCTGAAATATGACTTCATGTATGACATTCACTATGATGTTTATGTGTGATATTTACTATTTCTTTGTGCTCACCCTTTTTCATTTCATATATATTACAAAAAGTAGAAGATGCAGAGCACTTTTAACCTTTCAGTCAGCATGTGATATTGTCAGTAAGAATGAGCAGGGAAGCATGATTTTAAGCTAGCATGCTGGATTAGAGAGGCACAGTTGTTTCTTCTCTGACTGCATCATTCCAAAATAAACAATGGAATACTGGATGCATTGGAAGCAAGATGCCACTGCAGAGAGGGAAGTAATAGTCTAGAGGGAAGTGTGTTTTAAAGTCTGTGCCAGACTCTGAAAAGGTATTTTGTGTTATAGAAGGCACACTAGATAGCTGGAAAGGGGCACGTACTGTTCTGCTTGTGCTCAGGATCTGTCCTCAGGCAGAGATTAGACAGGGTCACCCTACCAATAACGTACTTGCTTCTAGAAGGTCACCTCTGTTACATCCGTGTGGCATTGAAGAGCCACTGATTACATGCTGGTAATAGATTGTTTGGTGCTGCCTTCTTTCCATTTCCCGTTCCCTTTCTGTTTCCCTTCCAATCCCTCCCTGAAATAAATAACAATAAATAAGCCAAAATAAATAATAACACAAAAAGCTACAATAAATAATTTGAAGAGCTGCCTCAACAATGGCTTAGAAGTACAATAAAATAACTAGTGTTACCTTAACTTGCAATTTTCAGACTCTGCTATGCTATTTTTTCAAACTCTTGCCACTTCAGTCTTTTCTACACCACTGAGCCCATTTCTTGGTAGCGTCATCTTTATTGCATCGTACGCAAGACCGGTGAAGTTCTGGGAGAAAAACTACAAGTAAGAATATTCCAATATTTTCTATACTTAATGTTTGTAAAGGTTTTGCTCTTGTTATTTTGATTTCTGTGTGTATTTTGCCATCTGAAGATAATACTTAAATTCTTATAGGGTGTGAGGTGTGGATCTTTGAAGCTTGGAGCTAAGTATTTCATGGTTATGTGGTTATTTCTGAAGAGGTATTGAAACAACTATTGGTACATGACAGACAAAATGTCATGTAGCATTCATTGTACAGATGTGCAGTAATGAACCTTTGGAAAAAAATGAGTAAAGCTCTCAGTTGTCAGCCTTTGCTGTCTTGCTAGCTAGTGTGAGCAACCGAATCTGTGAAGCCCTTGGCATTTGAAGTCAGGCTGCATTACTATATTTTGAACTGATCAGATGTTACCATGTGAGATGTAGCAGGTAACTGTCACAGTGAAGCAATGATGAGTGAGCAGTGTCATTATTTACTACCTCTGATTTTGGATTTTGACTTAAGGATTTGGTCGGTTCTGTCAAAATTCAGCTGTTATTGACAAGGACATAAACACAGAACATTGAAAAGACTGAATAAGAAACTTCTCCTTCCATTCATCAGGATTAGAAACTCTTGGGTCCTGTGCTCTGCAGTGCATGAGCTCTTCAACCTCTACTAACATGTAACCAGACTTAAGAGTAACTTTGTGCAGCTACAGAACAGTAGTGAAAACTGTGTTGGTGAAATCAGGACTTGGCCAGAGGACTGAGTTGTGTAATACACGTACCACACATCTGGTATCAGATGTATCTGAACACCTCAAAAGAATCCAAAGCTAGAAATTACAGTCATTGGTTTGTTTCATATTTTAGGGGAGAGGGTCTGATTAGTTTGAAAAGTTTTTGGTTTGATTTTGACATGTGTCAGTGTGTGAATTTGTATTCGGCTATGAAGAAATTAATCAGACACAGCTATATATTTGTTTCTGAATATGATGACAAAGGGAGATTTTTAACACCTGCTACATTTTACTTCAACCAGGACATTTTCATAGAACCAGAGAATTGCTTAGGCTGCAAAATGTCTTCAAGATCGTAAGTTCCAGCCATTAACCCAGCTGTCCCAAGGCCACCACTAAATCATGTTCCTAAGCTCCAGATCTACATGATTTTTAAAAACATCCAGGGATCTCAATTCATTTTGAAGCTATGTGGCTTCTCTAGCTACCAGCTAGAGAACTAGTCTTAGTTGTAGGCACATCACATCCATATATCTGGGTTAGTGAAGAATGTGTAGGTTATTTGTAGATGGAATTAGATGGGACTATTTTCAATTACTTTTGGTTCACCTAAGGCTGTTAAGATGAAATGAAAAGACATTCAAAGGAAATTCCAAAAGATAGCGCTTGAAACTTAAATAAGGGTGTGTTTGTGTCTTATTTCCATCGTAATTACCATCTGTGACTCCCATTAATGGAAGTGAAGTAGTTAGTGATAATGTTTGAAAGCAAGGCTAATTATTTTACCCATAAAGTGTAAAACCCTAACCTTTTTGATACCTGAAACCCCTCTGGCTGTTCTTTCAAAATAAGCAGGACCTAAAACTTCAGCATGAATGCTTAAACTCTGGAAGCGTTGTGCATTGTTGTTTGTTAAAAATTCTGGTGCATTTTTCATTATCTTAAAACATAAAAACCAAAATCTTGCCCCTCAAACACCTTTCAGAAGTACTAAACAGCCTTGTGGAATATTCAGGTAGTCATCAAAGTGAAGTAAATGCTTGCTTCAACCTCTGGCATCCCACAGCCTGCAAATGTAGTGACTCCTGCTACATTTTTCAATTCATTTTGTCTCTAGCACTTCTGATTCTCCTTTGCCTTCCTCCCATTTCAGCATCTCATTGCTCACATGAACTGACCAGAGTGAGCGGAGTGCTGGAATGAGTAGCTCTTGGCTTGTTTAAGGAACACAGTGAAAAGACAGAAAAGGGCTTTTACTGCTTTAAACCCTTCAATATTGAAAAAGTCAGAGAGATCTCAGGGTTTCTTTCGTGCAGAACTGTGAAGTTAAGTAGGACTGGGAATGTGAGCTGAATTGGGAAGTTGTTCTGACTCATGCACTGACCTGTCTCTGGGCTGCAGTGCCCTGTGGCAGATGCGCACTGACTTTTCAGGTGCTGTAAGATAAAACATAACAAACAGATGGGGAAGCTGCTGTATAGGTTTCCTTCTTGGAGTGCATTGACATTTAGCTTTGCCAAGTTCAGTTCAGGGTATTCGTAGAAAGTCACAGGTTCACTACAGTCTGAGAGACGCTGATGGGAAGCAGAAGCTCTGGCAGATTTTTTTGCCATTTCCATAGCCATTGCCTGTCAATAGGAAGTTTTGCCCAGAGGAAAGCAACCCTCAGTGTGCTTTTTGTAGCTTCTTTGTTTGCCTTCTTTGCACACTCCTTGTCAAACACTTCCTTGCCGTATTGATGACTGCATTGAATTATCACATTTATATTAGCTGCTCAAAACCTCATTAACGTTTATATGCACTTAGTAGTCAATTCAACGAATTTTTTTTTTATAATTTAACCTCTTAATTAGACTAACTGAAAACGAACTGTATTTCTTTCAAGTTCTAAATTAGTTTGCTTTCTTAGTGTTATTTCTCTTCATCAATATGTGACACTGCTGTCAAGCAAAATTTGTTTTTTCTTTGTGCCACTTATGGAAATTTTGGGTTTGCATCTCATTTATTCCAGCAATATGAAGCCATATGAGAAAAAAGCCTTCCAGTTAATGTTCTGTAAAGTGAATCCAAAGTTGTCCTCATAGAGGACAGTACCATGTTTATTAATAGAGTCAGGCTATTAGAGCAGTAACCTGAATCGTGAGCAACTGTTCCATAAAGTGCTACTTTTGTTGGCTCTGTCTGGTATTTTCTGAGTCTACACGCACACATCTCGCATTTCCACTGTTTCTTTTAGCCTCACTTTTTCTACTGGCTAAAGAAGAGTTTGGTTCCTCAGGTTTCTGACTTGACATCTACCCCTCTAGATGATATGAGCTGAAGCTGAAAGTTTCAGAGAATGAAGATAATGACTTGTTTGTTTTTTCAAGGAAATGGAGGAACTCAAACAGATCTTAAATAAAAAAAGCAAGATGCATTTTGACAGTAAGCAGACTTGGAATTCTGAGCAAGCTCCTCAAAATTTGGGATCCATACTACACCTGTGTGTGCTCCTGTGGTGTGTGCACAGAACATGGGTGTTCTTCCCTGCATTCAGCAGATGCTGGATGTTTATGCTGTGCACTTTGGTACTCACTGTGTACAGTCTGGTACACCAGCACAGCACTGAGGGGGAGAAGGAAGAGTGACTTCAAGAAAAATTAAAAATAAGGCAATAAGGAAGGAAAGAAGCGAAAGCTTCTCAAGCAGCTTTTTTTCCCAGCTTTTGCTGCCACTATTGTTGAAAAAAGAGGGGTGTAAAATCAGAAAGCTGACCTGCTGGTCCTGAACTGGTTGCCTTGTGGGAGTCCAGCTATGAGAAATTTTCACTCTTTAAAAGGAAGAAAGCAAAAAAAAAAAACCCCTGCTGTTGCCATACTGGCTTTGTCCTGCCATTGGTCCTGCTTCCCAGAATGAAGAGTCCTGGTTTAGGCTTTATTTTCACAGCTGTTGGAATGATTAGGCTGTAGAATTCAGAGAGAGAAAAGGAAACAGCAGTAAATCTTGGTTAATGTGTAGGCACTTTAAAGCATAAAGTGTTTGTTCAAGCACTGTTGTTCCATTCCTCTGCCTTCCTTTTCTTCTTTTCTTCTTAAATACTTTGTTAGGCTGCAGCCTAGCTGTATGTGTCCATCTCCACCCCCACCCCCCCTTATCTTGCTTTGCATCTTGAATATGACAATGGACAGAACAGCATAGGAAGTTTATGTCCATTCCTCAGAGGGTCATAACCACTGGATCATGTCATGCAGACTGTTCTCCACTGCAGCTGTGATTTGTCCCCAAAACCAACGGACTGTCACCAGGAAATCTGGAGATTTCACTGCCTACTTGTCTCTCCTGCTCCTTCCTGCTTCTATTCTTTCTTGGTCATCTGGTTCATTGCCTATGCTTTTCATTGCCTGCCTTCTACTCTTTCTTGGTCATCTGGTTCAAGGCACAGTTTGCGTTTGAAGGGTCTTGAGTGAAGTACAACGCGTTATAACTGAATTGGTTGGGTGTCTCTCAAGAGTCAGTGATTGATTTGTCATCTCAGGACACTCTCTGTATTTGAGAAGATGTCAGCAAATCTTTCTCCATCTTTTAAAGAATTGTATCACTCTCATGTTGTTCCAGTCCTTGTGGTCTAGAAAATAACCACCTGGAAGGTTAGTACAGCTGGGAATGGATGGTGAGGAAAACCTCTAGTGCACCACCAGCATCCTTAAGCTGTCACAAGCAGCCTGCAGGTGGAATGGGAAGAGTTTTCCCAGTGTAGATGTAATTTGGGTCAATCCCAAATTATTCACCTGTGTGGGAAAAGGAGTTTTGGAAAGTAACCATCTGTTCTCTCTCTTTTTCCCCCCAAATAACAGGCCTTCCACCTCCAAATGCTTCTTTTTTAATACAGCCTAGTGCACTTGGTTTCTCTGAGAGCCTGCTGATTTTTTACAGCTGCTAAAACTCTGTTCCAAACCCAAAACACTACTCACCCATAACTGTCCATGAGCTCCATGGTCAGACATTTCAACCTTTTGTTTTCAGGGATGGATTTCTATTTTTCAGTTTTTGGTATGTTGCTCGATTTTTCATGTGTTCTTAGACCTCCATAGTAGTGATGTTTACAGAGGAACAACTGCAGGAGATGTTTATACTTCATTAATGCCTTGGACATTGATTTATAATGAATTCCTCAGAGGTTAGTGTACCTTTCTTTGAAGTCCACTGTTAATGTAAGTTAAGCATAGGAAAACCTTTTTCCCCTAATCATCAGGACTCAGTGTTTGCCTTATATCCTCTTACAACTGTCAGGTTTCCCAGTGCAGGTAATACTTGTTGGAGGAAAATGCTTCTCTGCTGAAACAATGAGGATAACCTGGAGTTCAGGAAGTTGTACCCTGTTCTCCAGGTGCATGTGTGGCCATGGTTCTGGCATTGGGTGAAATAATAGAGAACAACCAAACACCTGAAGAACAAGGAACATCTTTGTATTTTGGCCTTAGTTCTTCATAAGCCTTCTGAATTTGTAAGAGTACCCTCTCAAAAGCTTTCCCTGTCTCCTCCTCTACTCTAGTGCCTAGCTGCTGTACATTTTTATGCTGTACACCTTTATACTACCAGGACTGCTTATGGACTTTTATGTGCAACACTAGCCTGTCTTAGGAGTCTTTAACCCATTTCAGCAGTGTTTAGGGCTTTGAAGAATTACAAAGCCACAGCATTCAGCTATAGGATCTATTACTTTAGGTAAAATCTTGGGTTACAGGAAGCCCTACTAGAAATTACATTCACCTCAGTGTCTTCAACTGTGATCTCTGCCAGAGTAAGTCACAGTGTTGGTATGTGTGCTCCTTTGGCCACTTGCTGTAGCAGATATGTGCACATACCTTCTTCAACCTAGTCTTCACCTCATCACTTGTTTCAATGTGTGGAGAGCCACAATGAATCAAGGACAATGTGAGTGCTGTCTGAGAAAGGATGGGTGTAGAAAACCAGGTACCTATAATCAAATAGATCTGGTATTCAAATAAGTGTTTTCTGAGTAGGCAAGAATTTCACACTCAAGAGATGGTACACAAAATTTGAAGTTGTATTTTAACTGTTTGGAAGTCTCGCTTTAACTGGTAACATCTCTTCTTCTCAAATGTTGCCCCTGGCAGTCTAGAAAACAAATTGAGGCTAATTGACTAGGAGCCTTATGGGTGATAATTAACTAGGAGTGCTGATTCCAAGTTCTGATTCAGCACTTGGTACTTCCCTGCCAAGTAAAAGATGCGCTCACAACTCCAACCCACTGAATCATTCTAAGAGGACAGGATAAAGACAGAAAGAGGCATTCAGGAGGGGGTTGCATGCTGAGGCCAGGCAGGAGCACAAACAGAGATCAAAACCACAAACGAGATAAAGGAGGTGGGAATGGGGTGGTCAAAACCAGAAAAGACTTGCAGGGATAAGTCTGAGAGGTTAATGCAACAGACATTGATAAGCAGGAACTCAGACCAATAGAGGAAAAGAAATCATTATATAAGAGGATTTTAAGATACCTTGAAAGGAATTTGGTAACAGGGCATTAGCTTCCAAATTATGTAAATCTTATGACATCAAGTAAACTCATGAAAGTTCTGTTATGTTGAGTATTGGAAACCTATTGGAACGATGTGAACTGAATTTCCATGGGAGTATTTGTTCTCAGCCAATGTTCATCCCATTCACTTAGATATAGTGTAGATCACTCCCTGGTTTAGATTACACTGAATCAAGCATTTAGGGGCCAGCTGAGCACTAACCTCAAACCTTCCATTCAAGAAAATGCTTACTCAAGCAACTTTTGTCAAGTTGTGAAGACAAAGGAAAAGCTGAGATCATAGAGTAGATTCTAGTTCAGTGAGCGTAACCTTGCACACACAGCAGCAGGAAATCATTCTTCTACGACTTGCTCAAGTCTGGGCTGTCTCCTGGTGTACAGGGGTAGGTACTGGACTCAGATTGCCTCAGAGCTTATAAAAGCAAAATGTCAAATCTCCCTTGTTTNAGCAGGGAATCATTCTTCTACAACTTGCTCAAGTCTGGGCTGTCTCCTGGTGTACAGGGGTAGGTACTGGACTCAGATTGCCTCAGAGCTTATAAAAGCAAAATGTCAAATCTCCCTTGTTTCTTTCTGAGTTAGTGCAAAATGCAGAACTATGTCACCATTGCAGCTGAGGACAGTGTCTGAAGCTTTGTGCTGGTTGGGGCTGGGTAAATACTGGGGGAATGCTAGAGGGATTTTTATTTTTTTTAGTTCAATCCTTTGACCAGCAGTGTTTGCTCTCAAAATGCCAGAGATTTTTTTGTCTGAAGAGTACCATATAGACTACCATAACAACCTCTGTCTATGATTAACAGTCAACAGTCCTTGCAATGAAAAATTAGGTATTAAGTTATGTCTGGTTTACATTGATATTTGTACAACTACACAGTTCCAGTAAGATTTTTCCTGTTTGTCAGTGTGGTATCACTGATCACAGAATCATAGAATCTGATGCTGTACTTTATATAAACATAGAATGGTTTAGGTTGGAAGGGACCTCAGAGATCATCTAGTTCCCACCTTCCCTACCATGGTTGCAGATTATGAGGTTGGCTCAATCAGTTTCCATTGTGCCTTCCTTCTTCTTTTGGTTATAACGATGTATATGGAAACCCTGTAGTGAACAAATCTAGCATTCCTGATGTAGGATTTCTTTGTATGACATCATTCATTCACTGGTCTTTGGCTTATTCTTGTATTCCCTCACACTTTCTTGCCATCTCTATTTACTATTCTTATTTTTAAGCTGTGACCAGCAGTATCTTAAATACTTGTGATGTTAATACTTCACACAAAAAAGCGTAAGAACACTTCATTATCAGTTGTAGTTTGTAAGGACTGTTAAGAAGGAATTCTGAAATGCCTTGCTTTCCTTTCCTTTTATGATTCTGAACAATGCTCATCTCTCCATGTGGAGCAAAGGAGTTAAATGTCTTGGCCTTTGTTGGCCTCATTTGCTGAAGCAGCTCCCAACATTTTGATATTATTACATTGTTTGATCTTATTATTATTTTTTTGTTCTGTCTGACAAATAAGACAAAAGCAGGGATGTTGACAACATTTTGGCAAAGCATTACTGAATATTTGAGAGTACACAGATGCTTAGAGGACTTGTCTTACAAGTACGAGGTGAATTCTGCAGCTAAGCCTTTGAATGTCAGAGCACTTAGACTGTTTAATCCATGTCTGAGCACTCAGCTTTTGATCTCCAATTCACACCTCTCATCCGCGTCACTTATTGGTCTTTATCAACCAGAATGTTTCACACAGTGGCTCTCCCCCAGTTTCCCAGTGTGCAATTAAAGCTGCTTTTTTATTCTTAGAGCAGTCAGGGAAGAAGGGGAGAGAGGAGACATGAAAAAAGAAAATCAGAGGGAAAACTTGCTTTCATTTTGAAGATTATTTTTTATTATTAATATGACTTAAACCATGCTGCTGCCCAGAAAACCCAGGGCTGGATCTGCATGAAGATCCAGCCTTTTGCCTTCGCTATTATACTGAAATCATCCTGTGATTTAGGTGCAGTTGGTTCAGAACTCCTTAGACATACTCACACTTCCAGTTGGTGCCATCGGTGTTGCCTCTGGTGTCCTTCAAATATTCATGGATGGCTGCTTATTCTGAAATCAACTCGTTCTCCTCCTGCCACACAGTTTTAATCTACTGCTGTGCTTTTAGTGCTAAACCTGCCACTGTAAAACATTTCCATGAAAACGTTGAGGATTTTTTTTCAAAACCCCATGTATAGTCATGGAACTGCAGCAGTAAGTTTCTCTCAGGTAGTGTTGCCTGGTAGGTGTCATGGAAAGAAGGATTAAAATTCATTAGCCACAGACAAAAGAAATGTTGAGATCTGCCCTAGCAAGGCATCTCTTGCATCCACCAGAGGGGAACTGCTTTTCTTTGGTCTGTTATTTTTCAAAGCAGAGATACCCACCTTCACAGCAGGAATCCTGGAATCTTAATTTTTAAGTTTGAAGACAAAACCAGCAGCAGCAAGGCAGATAGAATAGCTGCAATTTTATTTTCTGGAAAGAAAGGGGGAGACGGGGATGTGTGTTATTTTTTTTTTCTCCATGATTTGCTCAGTTCTCACTATCTGCTGTATTCGCTCCAGGCTAACTTTTTACCTCTCTAAAGGAAACTAGGAGAGTGAAGTGGGACAAGAGAGAGAATTTTTCTGTGTTGAAAATTGAGGCAATATTTTGGACTGAGGTTGTGTAGGAAGTGACTTCATCCTTTTGCAAGGGAAGCCCTAGTAACAATGACATGAACAGGGCTGTGCAAAGCAGTGGATTGTCTCAGATTGTCTCAGTACCCATGTAAGTCCTGGATTAAAAGAGCATGAGATAGATTGAGAAACTAAGAAGAATATTGACTTTAAAATTGCTGAAGACACAGTTCAAACGCAATTGTTTAAACCCAATCACTTGCTTCCTAAGGCAGGTGCCTAAGAACCTGCACCTGGTTTGCTTAGAATAATACGATTCAGGGAGAAATCCAATTACTGAGAATTATCGCCTTTTTGAGTGGTAACAACCAAATTTAACAGAAGAGGTTGCTGAAGGAATGGCCAAATCACCCACTAGTCCCAAAAGTTTGCTTTGAGAGGTCGTAACTGACAGCAAAAAGCCCAAGTGTGAAACTGTAGCTGCAAATCCTCATTGCCTTCTCAAAGGTATCATTGCAGCTTTACTTACATATAATTATGGAATATATTGAAAGTCCAGAATGGACACAAGTTATTCAATAAAACTGTGGTTTAGTATACAAGACTGCTTTGATCTTAATAAAATTATGCCTCAAAATACCTGTATAAAGATTAGGTTTCTGGTGGCATCTGAAGAGGCAAATTCTTGCTTATCTCATGTTCCTGAGACCCATGCTTTAGCTGCTTTTAACCAAGTGTTGCTGTGCTTGGAATGGAGGATGAAGCTGTTTCTCTCCTTTCTTTCTAGTCAGGATGCATTCTCTCTCTTGGGACCGTCCTCAAGCAGTCTTGATTTTCCCCAATTGTTTCAAGCATCTTTTTTGAAAATTTAAAAAGGAAGGGAATGGAGGCAGAACTGCATACTGGGCAGAAGGATTACTACTTATTCTAGTTTAGGGTTTGGATGGGTCTCAGCATGCTTCAAGAACAGAAGTGCTTTGCAGATTGGTAAAAAAGTGGGGTAAAGAGTAATATTGACTTGGACCTTGTGCTGCCACTGTGATTTCAGAGGGACTGGAAGTTAATAAGGAGTCTCATAATCTTAAAAGATCTGCATTTGGAAATCAGCAGTGTTTCTCTGCTGAGAATAGAAAATTGATTGAATTTTGTAACATAATCTTTATGCTTACTCTTGCGTGTGTTGCAATTTGCAGGTGGATGAAGATCAGGGTAGAAGAATTCTGATGACCTTTTAGAAGTGAAATAATTCTTTATATTCTGAACTGCTTAGAAGGCCCTTCCTCCCTGTTGCCATTTTCTGTTGCATAGGAAATGAAAATTGCAGTTACAATGAGCTGAGCCAACCAGGGGGAGGAAGATAAATAATACATCAAATAAGATGTTAATCTATGTAGATAATGTACTAATATTAATTACAAATAATTCTAATTAAGATTCATACTCTCTCCAACTGTGTTTCTTGTGAAGAACATGGCTTTTTGAAGCAAACCATCATTTTCTGTTTCAACCTCACTTTCCAATGAATGATAATATGTACATCTCTGTTTGATAGATGTTCTCCTAATGTGAGTGATTGAGGGTGATGGTTCTGAGTCATATTATTGATGAAGAGTTCTAAAATCCTAAAGTGCCACTGCCACAGCAGTATTTCAGAGAAAATTATATTTACTATTTCATTCTGTCAGCCAGGTTTCCATTTGTACCCCAAAGGTTTATCTTATTAAATCTTATTTTTTAAATATAAGTATTGACTGTACAGTCTTTCTTTTTTTTTCAGCACAAAAAGATCAGACCATTCCAACACCAGGCTGGCACTGCAGGTTGAAAAGGATACAGGTACGGCCCAGGAGTTTGGGTGGGTTTTATATGTAATTGTACAATTGAGGCTTTGCCTGAGAAACCTGGGTGATGAAAAGGGTTTAAATATAGAATCACAGAATGGTTTAGGTTGGAAGGGACCTCAGAGATCATCCAGTTCTGTGGGCAGGGATACCTCTCGTCAGACCAAGTTGTCCAGAGCCCCATGCAGCCTGACCCTGAATATTTCCAGGGATGGAGCAGCCACAATCTCCTTGGGCAACTTGTTCCAGTGTCTCAGCACCCTCATGGGGAGGAATTTCTTCCTAAGATCTAGTCTAAATCTGCCCTCTTTTAGCTTGCAACCATTCCCTCTTGTCCTATCACTAGATTTCCCTGTAGAAGGTCCTTCTCCGGAACTTTCACCTGGACAGTTGGTCCAAGCAACGTATAATGGGACAGCTGATATTTTTAAAGAATTGGTAGCAGTTCTAGTAGAAAAGTGTGGATTGTGTAAATTATCGGGAAGTTATCAACAAGCTAGAGGAAGAGGCCTTATGCAGGAATGGAAAGGAACATGGGATTTAAGGCAGGACATTTCATATGTGTTTCATAAATGCCATTCTTTACAAACGTGTGCTGCTCTGATTGCAGGAAATGATGACAATAATCTCAACTCCATTTTTTATGAGCATTTGACAAGATCTCTGCAGGAGTCTCTTTGTGGAGATTTGATTCTGGGCCGCTGGGGAAACTACAGCACAGGAGACTGTTTTATTCTGGCATCAGATTATTTAAATGCCTTTGTGCACTTGATTGAAATTGGGAATGGCCTTGTCACCTTTCAGCTCAGAGGACTGGAATTTCGAGGTAAGGATCCCTGATGATTTAAGTAAGGACAAAACCAGCAACAAACCCTGGCTGGCTTTTTAATCTAGCACAACTCTGTAGTAGGACATAGAATTTAAAGCCCTTTATCCCTCCTTTTCTGTAGATATTTGGTTTTCTGTCTGAAAGGTCTGTACTACTTTGCATGATTTTTTGATTGAATTTTTGAAACGCTGATGCTAAGAAATTTGGAGTCATGTTCTGCAGTATTATAAAACTTTCAGAAAGGTGCGTTGATTTATTTGTTTGGATCACAGATCTCTTAGGTTATACTGAGCTACATTTTTGGATTCTTTTTTTTCCTGCCATAACCGTGAAAATTGAAGTTGTTCTTAAAGTTGTTCAACTCCCCAAAACTTGTCTTGGGAAAAGAACCCACCAGATAGGACATCTTCTGTGGGAGGAGTCTTATGTTACATCATAGAAGATGCCAGTGCTGGCATGGTCTCTGTCACACCACAACAGGAGAGGAGAGGTTGATCCCCCTTCATATTTCTCTTGTTCACAAAGTGCTGACTTCAGCTGTAGAAGGGACCTGACTTTCTTCCTGTTCAGGACAATTCTTGTTCAAGGAGTGGCAGTTGCATCCCCTTCCTTGCTGGTGTGGCCTTTGTGAAGCCAGTTGCTTGTAGTGTCACACTCCTGTCCTTTTGTCTGTTGTCCTCTCTTGAATAGGAAGAAAAATAAAAGTCAAACCTCAAAACTTTCCAACAGCTTTTAAATTTTGTTCACGCTACAGACATTGTTTACCTGGAGTTACAACCTTTCCAAGATGCCACTTTGCAATTGCAGCTGATGGGAGCTGTTAAACCCCAGAATAAACAGCTTCCCAAACTCAAGGCCTGAGCATCTAATGGGCCTTGTGTGGAGGAGTGTGTAAACAAGGCTGAGTATGAGCAAACAGGAGGCAGACTGGCTCTTTGAATGCATCAAGGTGTGGGAGGATTAGACTGTGAAATAACATGTGTGAGCGCAAGTCTTAACTCAGTGGCAGGCTCCCTGTCAGATGTGAAAGACATTGTGGTAAATGCTTGATGTATACTTTCCTTCTAGTGCAGTGGGGACAATGAACATTGCTGTATCTTAAAAAAAAATGATTAATTATTCAGATATTGTAGGAGCTGAGGAGATCCATCCAGTACAAATGTCACACTTAAAAAAAAAAAGGAACTGTAAAGAAGATAAAGACTAGGTTTATCAGCCCTGTAATTTCATGTTCATGATGATGTACATGCGGTTCTGTGGTCTTCTTCAACTTCAAAGATGTCTGTGCAAGGACTGTCTTCTTCTGTGCTCCCTAGGCAATCAGCTGTGCTGCTTGGTCAGAGATAGTTACTGAGGTTAAGTAACTGGAGTCCACTGGTGAACAGCTTTTTTTGGGTAGATTTGGAATTTTCTGTTACTTCTTGCCAGACAAACGCAGATTTATGTTGTTCTGCAAGAATGGTTCAATACTGTGGCAGTTCAGATCTTTTAACTACAGCACCACTGGTGTCACAGGCTGGTAAATCTCTGATTTAATTGACTTTTTTTCATTTTAAGGCAGTTTAGTCAGCCTGTCATATTTTGGCTCCTCTTGCATTGCTTGTGGATAGAATTCCTTATGGAAACTCAGTGAGTTAAGAGTCATTCATTTCTAAGAAGCTCTGAGAAGCAAAGTGAGTTCTGGGAAGGATTTACATTAAAGAAGACACATAGTGAACAGTGTTTAGATGAAAAAAGAGAGAGAAAAAGTATGAGAGGATCCTCAGGCCACATGGTAGCTGGATAAAAAGACCAAGGATCTAGCAGATGGACTTAATGAGCTGGAAGCAGAGTGCTGAGTAACTGGATAGTTCTGTTGCAAAGTGGTTTGGGTAGACATTGACTTTAAACCAAGATGTTTGTGTCATTTTGCATTTGGATCTGAGAGCAAAGATCAAAAATTGCAGTGTGCCACCTGTCAGGACATCTCTGTTGTCCCTGTAATCACAGTTTAAGTGACCGAAAGGGACTGAAAATGGACCTTTCCTTGCAGATTGCCTAGAGCTTTCAGTTTTAATATTGTCACTGATTCAACTAGAGGAGGAGAGGAGTGGGAAAATAGGCATGAGAATCCTATCTAGATTATCTCATCTTCAATACAAACCCAAGTCCCTATTCCTGCAGAGGATCATTTTGGGAAGAGACTTTCCAATAATAGAAGGAAAGAAAGAGTGGGAATAGATTAAATGGGAGGAAAATGGACTCCCCCTGTTCTCAATTCTGAACCTATTGGGTGTTGCTCTTCCAAGAAGAAGAGAAAATGTGTAGTTAGTTTGTACCATCATAGACATGGTATCTGCACCTTTCTCCATATAGAGGGGGAAGAGAAACTAGGAGCATTGTGAGGACTGACTTGGAGCAGAGGAGCTATGCAGGATTGAGTAAAGGAAAATTTGAGCTATTCTTGCCCAAGGAAAGGGTAGCTCAAACATGTAGCATCTGACATGTCATGTAAGACTTAAACCCCACTAGACCACGCAGAATGAATGCAGACCAAAGAAACCACATGAATTGCAAGCCTGCTTAAAGATGGAGTAGGAGGAACAGTAGCCCAGAGGGAAACCAGACACAAGCTAGATAAGATGGAGCGGCCTGATGCAAACTGTAACAAAACCTCCTTAGACTCCAAAGCACTGGCAGACAGTCTGCTGGGTGTCCAGTGGAGACTTGCTGAGGTGGTGTGCTGACACCACAGGTTTCCTTGTGTCTCCAGGTAAGCCCTGAGGGTTGGTGTGCTTTAGATAAACTACCATCCCCTTCCTTTACCAGGTTTCAACCTTGGGTCAAAAAGGACCCAGGCTGCTGCTGTGTTGGCTTTAGGGGCTATGCAAGGGTGCTCAGACACTGACACACCGAGTGTGACTAAATAGAGCCAGAAGAGCTGACCTGAAGGTAGGAGCTACGTAAGAGTTGAGCCAAAGGTTGTCACAATGAAGCTCCGTGAAAACCGAGACTGAGCTGAAATGCTTTGTTAGAAGGTTTTCTTTGCTCTGTCCTTTGAGCAGAATCGCTGCCTTTAAGGGCAGGACATTAGAGGAGGAAGCACCAGCAGCACCAGGAGCTAAATCCTGGGTTGACCAGGCATGTTCTTCCTTTCCCATTGCAAATGGTTGGTGTGAGCTAAAACTGAATACAGAAGGACTTTTTCTTTTTTACAACTTCCCTGGAAGAACCTGGTGGTTTTAAAGTCAAGAAGCAGTTCTTAAGTGCCAGGCTAATTTCCTCTGCTTTGGGCATCTTACATTCCTATTTTTAGTTGTCTAGTCATGCACTGTTTTTCACATTGGACCCTCATTCCTTTCATTGTACAAAATGCTTTCCCACAAAAAGGGAAATAAGGGCTAAGGGAGAAACTTGGAATCTATAATTTCTGAGCTTTGGCTCCTTGACTTCAATTTCAAACATGTAATTTTAGCTGAGCGTCCTAAAAGTCTGCTTTTCCTAAAAGAGGGAGCATGTGTTTGCTTTCCAAATGTGTGAATCACAACTCTGTTGTTCTGTCTGAGACTGTTTTGTTGATGAGTAAACCAAAAGCAGTATTTCTATTGCTCTGGATTTTCCTATGGCCATTTCTCACTGTGGTAGCTGAAAAGCTGTGCTGGTAGTAGTGCCACAGTAGGGCCCAAAGAAAGGGTGGTATAGAGCCTTCTGAATTTAGATGTGCTTGGGGCAGAAGGTACTGCCTTCCCATTTTGCATGCCAGCCTGAATGAGTTGACATTACCAATATATCTAGTGGAATCATAGAACCATTTGGGTTGGAAAAGATTCAACCCTCCCTGGGCAGCCTGTTCCAAGGCCTGATGGCCCTTTCAGTGAAGAATTTTTTTCTCATGTCCAACCTAAACTTCCACTGATGCAACTCAAGGCCATTTCCTATTGTCCCACACTTTTTGCTTATGAAAAGGGACCAACTCCCACCTCTCTACAACCTCCTTTCAGGTAGTTGCAGACAGTGGTAAGGTCTTCCTTCAGCCTTCTTTTTATTCAGGCAAACCAGCCCCAGCTTCCTCAGCTGCTACTCACGAGGTTTGTTCTCTACTCCCTTCACCAACCTGGCTGCCCTTCTCTGGACTCACTTCTGCAACTCCATGTCTTTTTTGTGTTGAGGTCCCCAGAACTGAACCCAGTACTTGAGGAGTGCCCTCACCAGTGCTGTGTACAGGAGCACAATCCCTTCCAAAACTATTTCTGATGATAGAAACATTTGTCTCAGGTTTTAAACTAAAAATATGAATATCCAAACCCTTGCAGGCAGCCTGAGAGGACTGAAAGAAGAGTCAGCAAAGCTGAGATTCCTTTCTTCCTTCTTTAATCCTGTTCAAATCAAGCACCTTGAATTAGTTGTTTATTCTCCCTTTCTGAGGACAGAGAGGGAACGTGTCACTGTCATGTCTTTCACCCTGTGTGTCAAGCAGTGGGGAGCCTGAATAGCTCCAGGCACCAAGAAGAGATGTCCAACTCCTTCATAGAATTACAGAATGGTTTGGGTTGGAAGAGACCTCGGAGACCGTCTAGATCCAAGCCCCACTGCCATGAGCAGGGCCACCTCTCACTAGACCAGGTTGCCCAGACCCCTATCCAACCTGGCCTTGAACACTTCCAGGGAGGGTAGTAATGAACTCAGGTGAGGGGTAAACTTTCAGGTAATGGCATGGTGGTGGGGGCAAATTAAGCCCTTCAGTAATTGAACTCCACTGTCTGTGTTAGATTACAGATTTGATGTACAAAAAGGATCCTACCAGAAGAAATGCCTTTCCAACCATATTTATTTTGTGATCACACATCACTTAATTTGAAAGGAAGACACAGAGAGGAAAAACCCACAATCAGGGCATGAGCAGAGGGAATGTCAAAATATCTAGGCTCCCACAGGTTCCCTGTAGAACAAGCATGGCTGAAAATGTGTTTCTGTTTAGTCTGTGCTTCTGCAAAATGTGTTTTGGAGAACATCCAGTTAGGTGTACATGTGCAGAAGTCACTTACAGAGGGTGATGCTGAAATTTTGAGGAGCTGTTTTCTAACTCATGCCTGGTATTCTTCAATCACATCATTAACTTCTCAATTTCTTGTGTGATTTTTGTTACTGCGTGTCGCACGTGAGTGTTCACGCTTCACTTGGAACTTCATTAGATGAATCAAGGAAGGAAGCGCAGAGCAGACAGCTGTAATTGCATGCAGTGGAAGGCAGCCAGATGGGATTGGCTTTGGGGCTTACTCTGTGTAAACACAAAATGGTGAATGAGCGTAGCCAACCCAAGGGATATGCTTTAGGCACCGCAATCACGACTACAATACAAGGACAGTCACTCGTTTCAGCACTGCCTGGCCATGGTGTGTGGTTTCATTGCAGTAGCAAGTACATTACAGTGTAAGGACTATTTCTTGATGTTTGACTTTTGTCTGAAGGCTCTTGGCACTAGCAAGGATCATTATGTAAAGAGTTGTTTCACTTATTACTTTTACAAATCTCCTTTTGTACCTTCATGTCTTGACTGACATCAACCTTGAAGTGTGATCAGTGACCGTCTAAAGGCATTGATGAATTACAGGAGCTCAGAGAAAAACAGGCAGTTTTAGCACATACTGGGGAGAAGGTTAAAAAACAAGAATCCATTGTTTGTGGGAAGGAACAAAGACAGAGAGACACAATACTCAGAAATAGCAGAGGCATGAACAGAAAGGATGCAAACGGGTTCCTTTAATGTTGCTGATTTGATTAGGAAGAATGGCGTGAAACAGGGAAGAGGATATTTGCGTAGAATGCAGGAAATCTGTGATGTACAAGCCTTTCTAGTTGCACAGTAATGCTCCAGCAGTGGAAGCCATCTATGAATTTCAAATAGACACTGAATAGTTTCTGTAACACAGACTAGGATAAATATTTGATGTTGGTTTTTTCCCCTTCCCTCCCTTCCACAATTTTATGTGGATATATGGGTGCATTGGAGAGGACTTCTGGAAGGGAGGGGAAATGTTAGGGGCACTGCAGCATTTTTTATCGAGAAAATGTCAGAAACAAAATGTTTTGCCTTGCCTTGCACTCAGGAAGGGGTGAAATTAGTGGTTTGCATGGTATTTGGTAGGGGAATGTTCCTTTCACCTGGGCTTCCATAATGTGCCTCTGTGGCCCAGGGAAAGGAGAGGGTTCTGAGGAGAGGGGATGCCTCTTAACTAGACCAGCCAATCTGCTTTGAAAAGCAGTGTTTTTCAGGTGTACAAGTATCTGAAGCACCAAACCACAGTTTTATAACTAAAAGCTTTGTTGTTTGAAGAATTGATACTGTTTTTTAAATCCTGAGATTTCCCTTTGAAATAACCTGAGATTATATCAGTACCTGTACATTACTGTTCTGGATCCCAGTTCCACAAGGCAAAGAGCAGAAAGAAGCCAAAAGCAGTAGGTAGTTTCCAGAATACGTTCAGTTCTGGAGTTCATGAGTTACTATTTGCGAGCTCAGTTCATTCTTTTTTTTTTTTAATTCTGTTGGTTGTTTCTAGAGCTAAGCACAATGCTTGTTTCAGGAGAGGAGGGCTGTATTTATGTATCTGTGCTTCCTGGGTGATAAGGTGCTGATTATTAGGATGCAATCCTGAGCCCTACCTATTACAATTTGGGAATACCCCGATTTGCAGCAGAGCTTGGTGGAGCAGCGTCAGATGTTTTCAGTACAGTGCAGGTATTTGTAAAATGCTCACGTGTGTGATGCTGATGAAGGCACCTCTGCATGGCCTACTAAAGATTTACCTTGGGCTTCTGTCACTTTTGTGACTCCTGTCTCCACATCCAGCCCCATCATTCAGATTTAACACCTAGTTAAATCCCCTTCTCCAAAACTGGTTGATGGGGTCACAGAGTTGAAAGCTTGAAGCACCTAATGCAGGAGAATAATTTATGATGTTCTGTGGACCTGGGTTAGTGCATGAGAGCCCTTTCTACAGACATTTGCATCCTAGTTGCTTATTATATAACTGCGACCCCAGTGCTCAAGTTATTGCTACCTTCAGCCACATGAATCAGTCCCTATTTGGGCTGTGTCACTAAACCAAAGTGCTTTATAGAAGCTAAAGCTGCTTTTGGAAGAACGTGATTGTGCAACACAGTTTTCATTCTGGCCCACCAGAACTGAGAAAATGCTTTTCTTTTCACTCACTGAGTTTTCAAAATGGAATGCAGAAGCACACTGTGGTTTCAGCCTTAAATTCTAGAAGGTTGGTTGCTCGTTAATTGAGGTGTGTTTTATGCATCCCCTTGAAGCAAGATTACAGTCATGCATTTCAATTTTCTCCTTTCCATTTAGGTTGGATCATTCTGGCAGGGCATGAATCAGTCCTCAAATCCTGATGCATCAGGAAAATAGAGCTCCCAAGTTCTCACCCAGGTTTCCCCTAACCTCACATAGATTGACCTTGCTTGCTGAGCTGCACACAGTTTTACACCAGTGGGGTTTTGGCAGCTGTCCACTGTTAGATATCTTACAAATCGGTCTTGTCTGTGCTAGCAAGAGGCACTGCGAATGTCCTAAGCTTGAGTGAAGCACAAGAGCTTGTTTTTTCCTAGTGCAGAAAGAAATGTAAAAGATGTGTTTTCTCTCAGATTTTGAAATTACTAATTAGCAATGAAAACAGTTTCCTCAATTTTAATACCTAACAGTACTACACTTAATTATGTCAGGGAACTGAAGTGCACGTTCTGCTCCCTGCTCCTTGCTTTTATAAATAATTCTCTCAGATTCACTTGAACTTGATAATTTTTGAGAAGCAATATAAAAATTGTCATTTAAATAATCAGCTTAATAGCATATTCACAAAAGTTCAGCGTCACCCTTCTGTACAAGGTGTACATAAATGCTTAACTTAATTTACTGCCACTTGGCCCTTTTGGCTCAATGCATAAAGCTGAATGCAAGCTCTTAGTCTCTACAGCACCAGTGTCTAGAGTAATGAACCAAAAAGGATTGACATAGGCACCACTGAAGTGAAAATTCTCAGTAACATGCAAATCTGCGGCACTCAAGTCCAGCCAATGCATTATGATTAAAGTAAGAGTCAATTAAAGATGAGAGAAAATTACTGGCAGCCTTTCTAGAACTGACTGCAAGAACTGGGAGGGAACCAACATGTACTTGAGCATCAAGCCTGCATTTTGTCTTTGCAGACTTTAGTCCTCTTAGTAGGTGTCATTTGGAAATGCCAGCAATGCAATGACATGAGTAAGGATTTAGTGTTTTGTCAGAGCAATGGCAGTGGCCCAGGTTATTACACCTTTAGTCTTAACAGAGATACCCCAGAGGCTCTGCAAAGAGTCATGACACCAAATCCCCATGATGGTAGAATCCAAGTCCATCAAACGACTTTTGTTCAGCAAGTGCGTGCTTGCCAGATGTTGAGGAGCTCCACTCTGTGCTCATGCTCAGTATAAATCTGCAAAATCACCACATGAGCTGCTTGCTTCACAGAGGTTTTGTAATAACATGGTCCTAGTTAGAATTTCTCTCATTACCCAAGTTCAACACTGATTGCATCCACTGTACTATAATCTAAACTTTAGTTAATGAAAATTACCCAGCAGTGATAACTGGAAGGTATTTTAACCTGTTGGGTTAGCTGAGAATGGAAATAATTGTTCTGGCATCTTCTCTTTGTTATGCATGTGCTGACAGCTTCCCGCAAATACTGAAGGTCTCTTAAATTCACTTACTGTTGGTCTTGACAGCCTCTTCAGACTCCATATTTTACAAAACATGTGGCTTAAGGAAACTAGTCATTACCAAATAGTAATATAGTTATTAATAATATTTGTTATTAGTAGTAATAATAACATTTGGTATTTATTAATAGAGGTGATAGAGAGAGCACACAGAAACAGCCAGCAGTATGTAGGACTGAAATAGCATATTTCCATACCAGAAGGGTGGAGTTACATAGATAGAGCAAAGAAATCTCTAGTTCCCTTAGTTGTTAAGGGTTAATGGCACTTGTTTATTAGGCTTGTGGTTTTCATCACTTACAAACATCTGACAGTACTTGTTATAGAACCTGGGATGAAGATGTGTCTTCTCTGAAATACAGTTTAATAATGAGGGGACTTTGAACTTTCAATATTAAACATAGCTGCAGGAGTAACAGAGCTTGTCCCTTTACTTAAAAGGGACATGCCTTTCCCTCCTTCAATGTGAATATAGTGTCCGTTGACTTCAGAAAAGCATCCACTGACTCACCAGAGCAGCTTTTTTCGCTGTTGAAGAGTAAGTGTTAATTCATGTAGAAATCTGTGAAATATAAAGCAGAAGCAGCCCAATTCATGTCCAGTCCAACTGGAAATGTCACGTTTATAGGTCATGGTTCACACTTTGTGGCAGTGTTGAGAGGAAAGGTGAATTTGTTAAGACGTTTAATCATTTGTCATATTGTACATTCCCAATGTCCAAGGGTGAATACATTTCAGTGTGTGATCAACACTGGGTACACAGAGGTTTTTGTTAATAGAAAACTGAGCAGAGAACACTGGAGTATACTGAATTTTCCACCCCCCCAATCTCTTAGGGTTACAGTCCTGTTTTTCTCACAGAGAAGGTGATAACTGATGCATGAACTTATTTTGTTATATTTGTTATATTTATGTGGTATATTTATGTTTATATTTGTTTATATTTAAACATATATTTATGTTTATATTTATGTTATATTTATGTTGCATATATAAGGAATATTCTGGGTGCTACTTCCATCAGTGCAAACGGAAGTCCACAGATTGTTGACCAGACAGTTGTGATGGGACCACAATATACAGCCAAGGGCACAGCGACAGTCCTGATGCTCCACAGAAAGGCCTTTGAGATGCTGCTTTGTTCCAGACTCTCTTTTGGAGTGCTGGCAAATCATGAGGGCCTGGAGATGACACTGTATTCTATTGTGGTTCGATGATGAACATAGCCAAATTCTTTTCCCATTTACAGTGACACAACAGGACAGGTCTATTGATCATGGCAGTTCATAGCTATTGAACTGCAGCATCTAGCACCTTCCTCTCCTATCCAGCAATCTCAATGAGTGCTACTGAACCACTGGCAGATGGTTCATGTGAGACATATGTAACTGGCGTCATAGGAGGCGGCCTTGAAACGTGGTTTATTTTCAGATCAAGTGGAGAGTAAGTTCTGCCACAGCCCAGACAGTTCATTTTATAAAGATCCATATCTTAAGAACATAGAACTCATGGATTATGAGAATAGTGTCAGAACAACACAGGCATCCACCTCAGTTTTGATTTGTAGTGCCTTACAGGCTGTAAACCCACACTCACAGATTTGAAATCCCGAAGGGCTCAGCTTGACTGTCTTGTGTGTAACAGCACAGGCCAGAAATGCAGAGTCTGCAGAGCAGATATATGATTGGTTCTGTATCTGCCTCATGACTTATTTTTGAGTGAACATCTCTTTTTCTGAAAGATTTACTTCAAAACCTGTATAATAGGCTAATTAGAAATTCCTCATGATACACTGCAACTGCTGCTGTTCATTAGAGTTGTTCGATCCAGAGTAGTGTTTACTCCAGTGGGAGAGAGAACAACCTGGAAGGTAGCATTTTTGGAACCTGCTCTCCAAGATAGCTTGCTAATTCACAGATTTTACAAATGCTCTGACACACTGTAAATTCTTTGCTTGCGTCCTGTGTGTTATTTGCAAAAGCACACTGAGACTTGGATCAATTTGCTTAATACGCCTGATGGAGTGAAAGTCTTTAGTATTGCTTCCTGGAGCGACTTTATGACAGCAGAATGTGGACTGTAGTTTAGCTCAGCTGAGAACCGAACATCTGGAGCTCTAGATCAGGCCCTTTTGATTTTTATAGGTGATAGTAACTAGATAATGTACAGCTCTTTATTTGCGACTGCGTGTGGTTCAGTTGGCACTAAAAATTGTTGCTCTCTTTTTTGTGTTATTACTAAGTATATAGAGCCTGCAATCATACTTTTTCAGCTTGAAAGAAATCTTTTATTTCCTCCTTACCCAATAACTGGCAGCACACTCTATTTTTTCTCACTGTCAAGGGACTTATTGCCAGCAGAGAGAAGTGGAAGCTATAACAGAAGGAGATGAAGACAATGAAGGCTGCTGCTGTTGTAAGCCCGGGCACTTGCCTCACTTGCTGTCATGTAATGCAGCTTTTAACCTCCGATGGCTGACATGGGAAATAACGCGAACCCAGTACATCCTGGAAGGATACAGCATCATTGATAACAACGCTGCAACAATGCTGCAAGTATTCGATTTGCGGAGAATACTTATCAGATATTATATCAAGGTAAACGCTCACTCCTGGGCAAGGTTGGTCAGCTAAAAACACTGCTGCCTCTCTCTAAAAGAAAGAAAGTTTGAAGTTTGGGGCTTTAAATTTATTCATTTGCACTACCAGCACTCAAGACTGACTTGATTTAGTTAAGGATAATTAATTCATCTCCCTTTGCCACATTTGATTCTGACCACTTGTGTTTAGGATAGAAATCACAGACATGCTTAAAAAGAAGGTGAGTTAGCAACCTTTGGCAATAAGGTCAGAGGAATCACAGAATGGTTTACCTTGGAAGGGACCTCTGATACCATCTAGTTCCAACCCCTCTGCCATGGGCAGGGACACCTCTCACTAGACCAGGTGAGACAAAGGTTCGCATTCTTACAAAGCAAAACTTCACTCACAGTTTGTTACTTCTTCTTGTCTTGGCTTGTACTCTGTTTTTTCTGGAATAAAAACCAAGAAAATGAACAGGCATAAAGTCCTTGGGAAGTCTCTGAACAGCTGTTTCTCAAATGTGTTTTTCCAGTAGTACAAACGTCCTTTGCTGCTGTTTGAGACATGCACCACAACACGTTTGAAGTTGTTGTATTGCACTGGTTAAACAGCAATTACTTTACATCACTTTTGTATTTGCACTGTTTCAGAGATCACAATGGCCACACAGATATTAATTTGTGAAAGTAGTTGAACGTTATAGTCTAGTACAACATTTTCTTCCTCTACCAAATGGTTTCCAGGGCAGCAAATGATGAAATTGCTGAGCTTCATTGTCTCTACAGCAACGAAAGCCAAATAGTTCCTTCTCTGGCACTGGTACCGCCATGAAGGCAGCCATGAAGCTCCTGACCATCCCTGACATCTTCCAGCTTAAACCTCTATAATAGTAAACATTCTGTCAACCTTGTGCGAGTGAGCTGATGTGGAGAAGGCAGGATCGCAGCCTCACAAAGCTGCCTTGACTGCGCAGTCAGTTACTTTGTCAAATGCAGTCTGGACAATTGGACAGGCAGTAGGGCCTGGTAACCAACCTGCTTTGTTTAATTCGCTAATTAGAAACAAAAACTGCATCTGGGAATGATTTTTTTTCATTTTAGAAAGCGGTTTTTGTGGCTCTGAGTTAAAATGGCTTTCAGCAATGTATCCAAACTCAGGAAAAATTGCCTCTCAGAGAAGAAGGGCTTTGTGAAGTACAACTTTTCTAAGGCCTTCTTGTGCAACATTTATCACATGGGAAATAGACCTTAACTGAAAGGTGGTTTAGGCCTTCTGGTTCTGGACATACTTGAGAAGCAGCTGATATAGGTAAGGTCACTTAGACAAACTTTTGTCCCATGTGTTGCAAGTGTGGATCACAGATACTGTTTAGAGTATGACCCAGGTGAGTTAACTGCTATGGTCAGCTGTAGCTCCATCTCCACTCTATGCATATTTTATCTCCGTCACTTGTGGCTTTGAAAGTGTGAAAATGGAGTCTTTGTTAGTTGGATATCATAGAATCATCAGGGATCAGAAGGGACCTCGAAAGATCATCCAGTCCAATCACCCTGCCAGAGCAGGATCCCCTAGACCAAGTCACAGAACAGAACATTATGGATTGGAAGTGACTTGGAAAGTTCATTCAGTCCAATCCCTCTGCCACAGCAGGATCACCCAGACCAGGTCCAGGTGGGTTTCAAATGTCTCCAGAGAAGAAGACTCCACAAACCCCCTGGGAAGCACACACACACGCACCTCCCAGTGCTCTGTCACCCTCCCTAGGAAGAATCACAGAATCAGTCAGGGTTGGAAGGGACTACAAGATCATCCAGTTCCAACCCCCCTGCCATGGGCAGGGACACCCCACTCTAGATCAGGCTGGCCAGAGCCTCATCCAGCCTGGCCTTAAACACTTCCAGGGACGAGGCCCCAACCACCTCCCTGGGCAACCAACTCCAGGTTCTCACAACTCTCATGGTGAAGAACTTCCTCTTCACATCAAGCTTCAGTCTACCCATCTCCAGCTTTGCTCCATTCCCCCTAGTCCTGTCGCTACCTGAGATCCTAGAAAGCCCCTCTCCAGCTTTTTTGTAGCCCCCTTCAGATACTGGAAGGCCGTGATAAAGTCACCTTGCATTGATGTGTCTGCGTTCTCAGAAAGGTGTCAGGAGATCCCTTCTTTGCAATGACACTTCACAAAACCAAAGCGATAGGGAGATTTTCTTCTATTCCTCAAGTTGTTAGTTTCTTCCATAATGAGGAGCTTTAATGAGATTTGGTGAAATCCCTAGTACAGCCTCAGAAGGCAAGGAGATTATGTATCAGATCAGCTTTTATCCTGTTTGTTTAGTACTTAACCTCCAGATAAACAATATCAAAAACAGAGGTGAGAATTCAATCCTTCTGAAGCTCACTCTTATCTGAGGAATCTTAAGCTGTAAAGACCCTGTGCAATATTACTGTCAGTATTTCAAAGCCCTGACACTATCTTTTTAGCGGTGTAGGAAACTAATTGTAAGAACTAGTTAATGTGGTATTTGGGTCACATAAATCACAAACTCAGAAAACACTTTGGCTAGAGTTGCTGGAGCAGCTGCAGCACTTGCATTACTCTGAGCATTTGGAGTGCTTCTAGTTTATTCTTTGTAGCTTACAGTATTGTCAATATTTACTATATTATTTCTGAATTGCTGTATAGCTGCAGATGTGCTTGTATACAAAACATCTCTAGGAGTAGCTACAAAGAGTTTAATTAGGTGGCAGAATTTTTTGCTCTTTCCATGTCTGATTGCGAATCTGAGGGTTTTTCCCCCAGCTGAATCTGCTTCTTTGTAAAGACAGGTAATAATAATAAAACTGCTTTGAAGATCACAAAGAAATATTCTTTGTTTCAGTCCTGTCCTTCAAAATAATGACCTTATTGGTCTTTTAACAATGAGTTGCACTAAGCATTTTATTCTTAATATATTTATTTCATTTGTGGTTTCACTGACAGCCTAGAAAGCCCTGTATCTCTTACTATTAAAGGATTTTTATAATCCACAAATAAATCTGGTCAGCCTCTGTAGCCCTTCTGAATATATTTTGAAATAATTTGCTGCCCAACTCCTGTGATATTTTTCCCTTGTGTCTCCTCCATATCTCCTCAATATTTACTTTTTAAATGTCTTTTAGTGTTCCAGAAGTTCTGCATTTGCTGAGTGCTGTGCTTTCAGTTCCTGTTGTTTCTGCAGGAATCTTTTTAAAAGCTTGTGCTGCCCTCCACATACCAAGAAATTAAGAGTCCATCCTCAGTCTGCCTGAAATTGTTCATTTTCCTCTGGCTTTGTATTTCTGTATAATTTGAAAGATAAATTATAGAGGGCATCTGGGATTTTTGAAAGGGCTGGTGGTGCTTCTGCCCTTGTTAATCCATCATGTTTTATATGTTTATTTGCTTAATAATATGTCTGTTGCATGGGAAAAGCAGAACTCCATTGTTTTTGGTTGTGTTCACTTCTGCTAGTTTGCTTTGGAACCCAATTCTAAATGAACATATTTTATTAAAGCAAAAATTGTAACCATAAATCATTATAATGGGACCTTCCAGCTGTTGTCTCCTTTTTTGTGCACTGGAGCTTCTCCTTAATTTTCTTAGAAATCTGGTTTGCATAGATTCTTTTTTAAATCATCATTTTGTTTATCATTATGTCAATGGCTCCAGACCCAGCAGTTAAAAGAACTTAAACTTGGGCACAGACGTGTTGCTGCTTTCTAGTATTTCTGCATTTGGTGAAAGAGCTGAATGCTGCTCCTCCTTCAGTGCTTTGAAAGCAAACACAGTTTCATCAGCTTCTTAGCCTGACAAATAAGGAAAAAAATGCATTTTTCTTTACTGGCCTCATCAACAAACACGTACAAATGCAGAAAGAAAAGAGCAGTTAAAACAGGGTGTTTCAGACTTCTGTTGTTCCCATCATTCCAATCTCACCTTAAATTGTGGTTTTGTTGAAGAATTAGAAAAGCTTCATCCCTAGAAAATGAGAAACTCACCAAGGAAAAAGAGTCGTGTTTTGAGTTTAGCCCCATCTGCTACTGTTTTTTTCTCAATATGCATAGGTTTTTATCGCTGTCATCTTCTTAGTGATTGACTCTAGAACCCCACTGATAGTAGTTGACACATTTGGATGCTGGAACGCAGCATTCTTATCACTATCTGTTGTTTGCATGAATTTTCCTGTAAGGCAGAAGGATATTATCATTTCTAACCTGCTATTTAGACATACATTATTGTCATCTTTCTAGTTTGAAGAGTTGTGTGAAGCAGTGATGCTAAGCAGTAAAAAGAATAGAAAAAAATAATTAAGAGTAGTTACTAGGGTCCTATCAGATTTGTTGTCTTCTGCACCAAAGCTGTTTGCTTTGCCTAACGTTTGCACATTTTTTCAACAGAGTATAATATACTTTACAGCAAGTTCCCCCAAAATCCTTGACTGGATAAAAGATGAATCCATGCAGAAGGTACTGCAGCCTTATGCAAAGTGGCATTATATCGAACGTGACCTTGCAATGTTTAACATTAACATAGATGAAGATTATGTTCCGTGTCTCCAAGGAATCACAAGAGCTAGTTTCTGCAGCGTTTATCTAGACTGGATTCAGTTCTGTGCTAGAAAAAGGGTAGAGGTAAGTTTGCACGTTTGCTTTTTTAGTAGATGTAACTCTTGGAATGATGATGCATTGTTACTCTTTTGCTTGCTCAGGATTAATATAGTAAAACTTGTCTTATTTAATATAAATGCAAGATTGAAAATTAAAACGTCAGATTTAGCATAAAAGCTTAATGTATGTGTTGGGGAATGGGAAAAATATTTTGGAGGCCATTCTTGTGCGAAAACTACAGGGGCATTAGTCTGTGAATACAGAACTTCTTCCTTCACACTCACGTTCCCAGTACACATGCTCACAGAAGTACTGCTACATGCCATCAAGAGCATTGCTGCTCCTGCAGCTTTGCCAGTGTCTGGGTGCATTTGCCAAACTTCTATGAAGTTTGTGCCTATTTTTGGGTAGAGTTTCGCCCCTAGTGTTGGTCATCTCTGAGAGCTCATAAAAATGTGAATCCTGTCACAAACCCATGTGAAATGACCTTGCAGCTCTACAAGGTCAAGGGCAGGCTTACAGCTCCGTGCTCACGTGCACCAGGATTACTGGTGGTCAGCAAATCATGTGTTTGAACTGCACTGCTGTATTTCCATGCAATGCTCAAAACAGCCTAGAGGGAGAATACAGTTTCGAACAAGCAGAGTCCCTTGATTTAATTTTCTGATTATTCTGCTAATGGGCAAAAAATGAGAAGTGTGCCTTTCCTGACCACCACACACTGTTATCCTGGCATTTTTCATTCAGGATCATTGCATACACATCCCATTTCCTTCTCCACTTTGGGTCCTCCTCAACTCTAAATACTCTGCATCAGTTCATCTGTTTCATTATATCGATACTGTTTTGATTGAATTGTCCATCTGGGACAATTCCTTCTCCTGGGAATATTTCATGTCTTTTTTCCTATCTTCATGCTGCAGCTTCCATTTTCTGACACACAAAGAATTGCACAATGCAGGGAAAGGTGCAATGGTGCTTTATCACCTTTTGTGGCTGAGATTTTCAAAGAGAATAATAGATTTAGGCACACCCAGTAGACATGAAACCTATCAGTTAGACTCAAAAGGGCAAACAGATGCCCTTGTAAAATAGTGTGCACCTGTATTTATATATATTAGACAGCTCTTTCTTTTACCTCTGTTTTGGCAATTCACTGATTCTGTAGAGGTTGTACAAGGTGTGATGTAAAAAAATACACCTTAATCAATGTGTTTTGTAGGAAGTACATTCTCCATTATAACTGGCTTCAGTTTCAGAGCCAAAAAGAAACCACTCCTTGCACATATGAAATAATGGTCTGCACCTTCCTAAAGATTAACATTTGTGAGGGGTTCTCTCCTTTTTTAACTCCTGCTTGGTAGCAAAATTGTCCTTGCAAAAATTTCTGAAAGGAACCTCCCTGAGCTAATAAGTGTGAAAAAAATGTTTTGACTGCTTGTTAAATGTGAGGGCACTGTCACAAATGATGCACAATTTATATAGAGATAGAGTTATTAATTACAATTATGCTTCTGGAAACTTTTCCAAGTAGATTCCTCTGGAATATGTGGAAGGATTTCAGAAGTGTCATGTCCTATGAAAAGGGGCTTGGCTTCCTGCAGCTGCAGCATCTCAGCATTAAGAAGTCAGCTCTCTATTAGAATGTCAGACCTGGGATGGGAGGGATGACAAAAAGACCCTGCCAAAAACCTCACCATCACCAAAGCTCCCCTCCCTTGGGATGTCACCTCCTGAGATAGAAATGTTCTGTTTCTAGCCAGTGGGCAAACTGAGCTCGCATTTTGCAGAAAGTTGCTGCAGGCAGTGACCTTCCTTCTTGTTCTGTTTGAATGCAAAGAGTGTTTTAGTGTCCAGCTGCATGCAGATTCTATGAATGTTACCATGTACAGTATGGCAGTGCTTTTAAAGATGGATTTTGCATTTAAAATAACATGCTGTTCTTAAACCTTGTAGCACCTGGACAGTGATGAGGATTCTCCTTTAGTGACGCTTTCTTTTGCCTTGTGCATTCTGGGTCGAAGGGCTTTGGGAACTGCAGCTCACAATATGGCCATCAGGTAATTTATAGGAATCCTTTTTTTCTCAACTTAAAGCAAAGACCTGTTTGTCTTTTTTCACTTAATGTAGAATCTCAACAGAAGATTAGATGAAGGTGAAGTATCTTTCCTCCTTAAAATAAGTTCTTTTCTGCCATTGCTGGACCTCTTTTCCTTTGTAACTTCCTAAATAACTAATACCAGCCTTTATTTCGTGAGGCAAAGCAGAATTTTGCATTGAAAGAGCAGGTACCAGTGGTTATGGTTTGTGTTCCTGGCTACCGGAGTGCTGTCTTCCTGCAAAAGAGGAAGAAGATGCTAAGTCATTCAACATCTAGTTAGCTCAATAATAATAAATCCCTACGTGTCCTGTATTACTCAGGGCTGCCTTCCTGATCATTGTATCACTTCATACTGGTGTCTGAGAAAGGGAGAACTTGCATCTTTTGAGACCACAGCTCAGTCTGTTCTCGGTCTACCTTATTCGTTCACTCAGATCTCTTCTTCCTAGAAAGTCTGGTTAGCTGAACTGTGCTTGGTTACAGTGGTTTCTGAACATGCCCTTCATCTTATGCTTTCATTAGGAATTCCTCCATTTTCACTAGGACTTCTCAGTTGTCTGGGTTTCATAACCCAGTGCCATTTAAAGTGTTGGATACATATTCTTTGAATAAACTTTGTTTGAATAAAGCCTAATTCATCACCTAATTTCAGATTGCTATTAGATGTGTTTGAGCCCCCTGTGCTCAGTAACTGTGGATATGTTCAGTAAATAAAGTTTCTAAGTGACCTTGTTGAGTTGGCACAAACCTGTGAGCAGGGCTTCTCTCTCAAGGAGCAACTTAGAGAGGATTTGTCTTACTAACAAGCAAACAATGACAGCACATGTGATTTTGAATGCGTTCTGTGTTTTAAGATAAAACAGCCCTTTTAAATATTCATTCGAGCTTTGTTTTCTGTTGAGATGTTTGTAATGTTTGGGTTTGTGTCTTCCTCTTTCAGTCAGGCAAAAAATCTGTGGCCCTCAGTTTTTTGTGTTGTGTTCTGCTTCTTTCTGCTCTCAGAAGTGGCTTTTATCATCTTTTTTTCCCACTAGTGTTTGTACAATCCCTTCCTGTAGTAGTTTTCTTCTGGACTGAGTTGCCCCTCAGTTTCTGTGGACTCACATTAAGTGTGATGTCCAGTAATTCATTAAGATTTCTAAAGTTGCCCTATTCTTTTGATGATCCCCACGTTTGGGGAAACGATGCAAAGCTTCTTTCTTTTTTTCTTCTTTTTTGAGAAAAGATGGAAGTCATCTTGATCTGGGCCCACAACAGATATGTCACAGTGATATTAGAAACACGTCTGAAAATAGCACAGAAGCTTCCTAAAACCATCATCACGTGGCATGTACTGACTTCCATCAGTTCTTAACATCTTCATTACAGTGTTTTGGCACCAGTACAGATACAACAGCGATGTCACCTGTTTGTATTGCCTTGTAAGTCTCACACAACAAGAATTTTATTAGCGACTTCCTAAAGCTTAATGTGGAGAGTGTGGTGTTGAGAATGATCTTCTGCAAAGTCTCCTGTGAAGAGTTCAATGAGGATTGCAGGAGTCAGTTGTCCCACATCTTTTTAAAAGCTATAACTTAGCCAATAAACCAAATTGGTTCCTTTCTTCTGCGCTCCAGACGGTGCTTTCACCAGGGAGAAAAGTTCTGTAGAAAGGAGAAAAAATGCAGTACTTGTGCAGTGCACAGCTCTGGTTCTCTGAATCTATTCTGTATAATCCTGTATCTTTAATTAAGTGCTGGTTTGCGTTTTATTAAGCAAGTGCTCCAGGGCAGTATTGAATCGTTGTATTTTAAAAATGTATTTTCTGACATGAAAGGGATTAAGTGGAATCTTCAGTCGGTATCTTTCTGAGTGCTACTTCACAAAAGCTTTTCCTAGAAAAGTTTCACAGTGGAAAAACTGTGTCATCCCTCCACCTGGTTAAATTACCTTGCAAACATTTCAGCTGTCAGAAAGATTTGTGGGGAAAAAAGGGGATATGAGAAGCCAAATTCAAGTTATAAAGGGCTGCTGCTACAAAACATGACTGGCTTGGTGAATTACCTTTAGTTTAGTTTTGTCTTAAAGAGTTTGTAACTTCATTTTAGTTGACAAAAGTAACTTAGAAATTTTTAACTGAGAAGCAAGGTGGTTGTGCTGTCCATGACATTAAAGCATTTGTCAACAAAACCCCCCCAAATGCATTCCCTTCAGCACAGAGGGCAGTTCTTACTGTACTTACTGTGTTTACTGCTTCACACAGATCTTCATGACTTAGTGAAAGGGAAAAAAGCAGTAAGTCAGCAAGACTTTGATAGGTAAAATGTCATGCCACAAGGAAGGAGGCTTTGGCTGCTGCTGTTTCCAGAAGAAAATCCAAGGATTAACTGGTGCTGAAGTCTGGTCTCCCTATCCTTTCTGTGAGAGATGGGGAGAGAGCACCACTGATAGTCCTTGCTCAGAGGTCTACATTCAGTCAGGTTGTGAAGTTCTTAAGGTAGAGAAATCATTCCTTAGGTGATGGTTCACAGTCCTTTTCCTTGAAAAGGTGTCAGGATGTTTTGTGGGCCTTATGGCACCTACTGGTCGCCGCAGAGGGTTTTACTATTCTGCTGAGATGGTGTCAAAACAGGCAACCCAACAGGTAGCTCTGCGTGACAGGGATGGACTGCAGGTTCTGTACTGCTGGGAGCTTCGTAAGAGTTCTGGGCTTCTTCTACACATGCTCTGTTGCATTTTAGCACACTGGACTACAACCATGCGATTATTTAGATTACTCTGGTAGGTAGTGAGCAAGTATTTTGAACTTAATCTCAGGACTTTATATTAATTCTGACTGTGAAGCATCTTGTGTGCAATGTTACTAGAGCTTGTGTGATAGGTTTGAGTGTGATGGCCAGATAGGCATCATAGTCCTCTTCTCTTCATCCTTATTTCTATCAACTGTTTCAGATATATCTGCCCAGCATGAGCATGCTAGCCAAAATCTGTGCACTGTGGTCCATATTTTGTTCTTGGGGTAACTAACTGCAGGTAGTAGAAAACTTTCTCTGGACTAAGTCTAGCCCTTTCTTGCTGTGAGGAGTGACAGTCATCCAAGTGCTGTGCAGAAACAGAAATGCAAAGGTAATGTTACAGTGAGCTATGCAGTACAGAATTGAGATTCAAGTTTACATTGTGTATGTAAACTATCAATTTGCACTCATTTACACATGATTTTGTCTAATCTATTAATCAGGAAATGTCACTGTGTAGACCAAGATTTTAAATGATTGTATATAATATATGTAAATAATTATTCAGTGTACCTGTTCATGTAAATGTCAGTATAAACCCAACATTAGCACCAGATTACACAATAAACGCATTCGTTAAGATGGCAGAACATTACTATGCAAATCAGATGCTCTTTTAAGCTGTCATTAGGAGGCATCCTGCACAAAATGCAATTTGGAGAATGACACGACATTTCCATTCATTTACTTAAATATGAGTGGCATGTTTAGCTGTGCCTTTGTTAAGAAATTACTTCATAATTTTCAAAAATGGCTTAATAATTCAGCCAGAGGAACTGCCAATACTTAAATGTTTACTGTAGGGTTCAAGTTTGGAAAAATTCTAGAAATCTCTTCATAAAGTAGCTTTTATCAGATATTCCCAACGCTACTGAGTCTGGATGCTTGGGTCCCCTCAGCTTGTTCTGGGTGTTACCACTCAGAAGGTCAATTGAAAGAACTCCTCTGCTTGGAGGAACTGCTGCTCATGCTGAAACCCTTGGGAAGTATCTGGTTTAACTTGCCCCTTCCCTCCTGAGTCCAACATCTAAGGAGAAATTGGTGGAGGGGATGGGACAGGGCACTGCAGTGCTGCTACTAGTGGGAGCTCAAGCAGACAGTGCAGCTGTGTGTCTGCCAGAGCTGACCAGGGCAGGATTAGGGGAGAAATGCTGGACTTGTGTCTCTTAACCACTATTGTCTAAGGTATCAAACCTACAAGGGCTGCCATGGGAAATTATTTCATTCAGATGAGCCACAGCATTCAGATCATTACCAGCTCACAGGCACGTTTTGTTTTGCCTTACATAAATCTACAGCTAACTCTGGGAAATGTCTGTGAACTGCAGAGGGAGAATGCATTTTGGTGTGCAGAATACACACCGTCACCAACTCATTAATCCTCATCCATGCTGTTGTCAGGCTTGTACTCTATGCTTTTAGCTTCAGCTGTTGGAGCAACATTAGCAGGGCAGTAGAGGGGAGTATTTGCTTTGGCTCTGTCGCCATCCCTCTGGTATTTGTGATGCTATTTGATCCTCCCCTCTCTGCACATTCGAGGAGCTGATGGTTCCCACACACCTACTAGTCTTGTTCTAAAATAGCTTGCAGTTGTGACAGCAACTTTTCGGGTTCTTAGCTCAAAGGGTTAGAAGTGTTGCCAGAAATAGTAGTTACGGCTCTCCCTGATTAATGTCATCTCTTTGGTATGTGGATTCACCTTAACTAGGTTTTTAAAAACATTTTGAATGAGCGTGTAACTGCAGCAGATGACTAATTGGGGTATGCTAAAACCGGGGAGAGAAAGCAACAACAACCTTGAGTCAGGCCTGAGATCAAAGCTGAAGGCTTTACAGCTTCCTTATAATCTCATTAGTGTTTAGGAAAGAGAACACAGCAGTGGGAAGAATAACAACAGCTGCATCTTATGCGGAATAAAGGCTGCGTGATACAGAAGTAATGGCTTGAGAGCGTCACACTACAGACAGAACATATCCAAAAGCCTCATTACAGTGGGCAGGAGAAAAAGAGATGTGCATGGTTTTGTAAATGCAGCAACATCCTCCAGACCTCTTTGACAGAAGAAATCATATATAAAATAATTGACTGTCAGCCTCTCACAACTGCTGCCCCCACTGCTTTGCTCCTTGTAGCAGTCATAGCTGTTCTTGAAAATGCTGCTTAGTGAACTTACTATGCAGAGGGTTGAGAAATGGGTGAGTCTTCCATAACTGAGCACAGCAAGAGCTATATGTGCTTCCTTCTGCTCCCTCAGCAGATGCTCTGCTGTGGTTTGTTTAGCTGTACTTGTCCTGGCTTTGATTTCAGCAGCTACTGCTGGTCACAACAGCCTAGTCAGTATGAGCTGCTGCCTGTAAGACACTTGGATGTGAATGCAAACTCCTTGTCTGCTCTGGTGTTCAGATTTGGCTCTGAGAGCCGCTAATGATGTAAAAACCAGTTCTCTCCTACCTATTCATCTTTTCATCCCAGTCAGTGTTTCAGAGCAGATATGGGGGTGTTACGTGGGAAAAACCACGCTACAGATCATCACCACTTGCAGTAGATTTTCAGTGTCATCCAGGAAAGAATATTGAGACCCAGAAGTGTTTCTTCCATGCAGGCTTTCAGCTGTGCAGACTGGATGTGGTCTGGTGGGCAGGCAAGTGAAAGGTCTCTCCCGGATTTCCAGGCGTTTCAAAGGAGGTTGCAGCCACGTATTTCACCACGCTGGCTGCCCCACCCAGGGTTGGTTTTGTGTTGTATTCCCTAACTGCTTTATTCTGGAGCTTTCCTAGCTATTAAGCAGGATTTGGGTATATTGTAATTTCCTGAACATGGAGATGATCTGTGGGGATCAGGACCTGTTCCTTGAAGTCACATAAGAACTCCCATTGAAATCAATGATGGAATGTTTTGATGTGTAACTTAGTACTAATAAATGCACGTTAAGAAGTCACAAGAGCTTCCCTGTAGTCTTCACATTCCCAGCAGCAGCCCAGCCTTCCTGACTGGCGTGGGCCCCACCAATGCGTGGATTTGTATTACATGGTGCTTTTGCGGCAAAAATCAGTATCCAGCAGTTTTTCTGGTAACACCTTACATATCTTTCCATCTTAATTTCTAAAACATACGACCCACCAAGGGCAACCTTAGAATGTGACTGAATGTGTCTCACTGAATGTGAGACTGTGAGAGTCTCTCGTCTACCTTTCTCAGGAAAATATTTAGAAAATTGTTTTTTTCTTTCCCTAAAATAATTAAGCAAGCTCAGTTATGTGGAAAAATTATGGATTCTCCGGAGAAAGTCTGGGCATTAAAGAAAACCACTGACATCTTAATGCAGCTTCTCCTTAGAGAAAAAAATCAGCTGTTGTAAGAGCAAGTAAAATGTTAGCACGTAGGTGAAACCATGTGCTGTGGGTTTGCAAAGGATTGCCTGTTTTTAACTGATGGTTCTGCTTTCCTCGATTTCAGACGTCACTCCTTCAGAGCAGCATTAGGTTGGTGTCCCCACTGTATGAGCGTTATACCAGTGTCTGCGGTGGTGGTGTGGCTTGTGACTCCCCAGGGTGCAGGTTGGAGCTGAAGACAGGTTGTTTCCCCTCACAAAGCCCTTCTGCAACCATTTTCCAACAACTACTCAATTTTGTAGCTTTTGTTTCTTGCTTAAATCTCAGGTCTGAACAAATCATCATCCAAGACCAGGCAGGACTTGTTTACATCTCACTTTTTGTGTTAGAAGAAGTAACCCAGCGCATATTGGATTTAAGGGTCATTGTTTCAGTGTGAGATGCCTGTTGTTGGTTGCTTCTTCTCTTACCTAGTTTGTTGAACAGTTTCTGAAACTTGGGATTCTTCTTAAGGGATAGGGTTTCAGTGGTCATGCCTGGCCTTGAGTTTCGTGGCAGAAGGCGCAGATGTGCTGAAAGTATTTTTTATAGCTTTGTTTTTATCTTACAGACGAAAGTGCTAATAGGGCCAATAAACTTCCAAAGGAAGGGAAAACTGCTACCTGCACAGAGGTTGCAGGGCAGCTGGCGTTCCTTGGACTGGTCATCATCTGCCAGTCACTTTCAGCACAAGCAAAAGAAAGCCACCTACCCTGAGGAATGGTTTCTTATTAGAAATACCAATGCTTTACACCCATGCTTTATCCCCATTGCTCCCCCTGTGCCAGGGGGCCACTGACTGCTGCATAGTTCACCACACAGCCACTGGCTTGCAGGGGCTGAGCTTGGTGAGACAAGAATGGTCTCTGAATGACAGCTGTCTTTCTCTTACAGCTTGGACTCTTTTCTCTATGGGCTCCATGCATTGTTTAAAGGAGACTTTCGGATAGCAGCCAAAGATGAGTGGGTGTTTGCAGACATGGACCTGTTGCATAAGGTTGTTGCCCCAGCAATCCGAATGTCTCTGAAGCTGCATCAGGTAGGCTCTTGTGTGTTTGTATTTATAGGTTTTACTACTGCATCTGTTTTCCTAAGGACACAGGAAACCTTAGAAACAGCCTAAAGGAAAAATAAAAGGGAGCTTCGAACAACCTGGTCTAGCAAGAGGTGTCCCTGCCTATGGCTGGAGGGTTAGGAGTAGATGATTTCTGAGGCCACTTCCAACCTAAACCATTCTGGGATTCTTTGCAGTGGAGCACTTGTTGTCTTGTTGTGGAAAGAAATCCTCTATCAAATATGGAAAATAGTATATTTATTTATTTATAAATGGCATTGATTTCTTTTCAATTCACTTGATCCTCTTTTCTGTACCCCTCCCTGGCTGCCCTTTTGAAGCCACTAGTATTGCAAAGCCTGACCCTGCATTTCTCATCCAAACAAAGCAGCCTGTCATGCCATGTTCTACTTGTGTTGCAGATACTATAAAGAAGGTTTCTAGATTGAAAAGAAATACATTGATTAGACTGATTTTGTGTCTTATTTACTGATCCTTTTGTGAATGGCAACTCCATATGTTAAAACACAGCTGAAAGGAGAATGGTTTGCAGGGTTGGTGTCGCGGTTGTTTGTTTGATTGTGTCAGGCTGTTTCTCACCCCATTCTCCTTCCAGTTACAAAACCTCTAGCACAGCTCTGTGGAAGTAGTTTTTATTTCTTCAGGCCAACTCCTGTATAACTTGGAGCTGATTTTATTCTTGCTCTGGCACGTTATGATTTAGTATTGTGTGCTTTCATCACGCGTGATGTTTATAATTGCTCTGAATGTAACCCAAGTGGAACTGCCGTGAATTAATATCTGAGAATTTGACACAATAACTCTGTGAACGTTATCGCTGGCTGCATTGCTGCATGACAGCTAAAGCAGAAACATAATACTGTGATATCTGCTGATGGATTCTCAGTCTGTGCTTTTAGTTGGTGGTTTTTGTGAATAAAATTAAGGAGCTGGGTCTGATTAGTCTGAAGAAAAGGAGGCTGAGGGGGAGACCTTATGGCTGTCTACAACTACCTGAGAGGAGGTTGTAGAGAGGTGGGGGTTGGTCTCTTCTCACAAGTAACAAGTGACAGGACAAGAGGAAATGGCCTCAAGTTGCACCACAGGAAGTTTAGGTTGGACATTAGGAAAAACCTTGACCTGGAAAAGGTCACGAGGCCTTGGAACAGGCTGCCCAGGGAGGAGGTCGATTAGCCATCCCTGGATGTATTTAAAAGTTGTGTAGATCTGGAGCTTAGGGACAGGGTTTAGCAGTGGGTTGGAACAGTTGGGTTAATAGTTGGGCTCAGTAATTATCAAGGTCTTTTCCAACCTAAACAATTCTATGATTTTCACAAGAACTGTGGATCATCCCAGGAGACATCATTCCAGTCTCCCTCTGGCTTACCCAATACTCTGCCTTTCCCTTCTTTGTACAAAGAAAGTAGCTTGTCTGGCATTCCCTGTGTGTCTTTGACCAGTAGACATGAGATCAGAACAGGTTACAATGAAAGAAAAGTTGTTCCTTTCTGTATTCCTCTTAAATTAATTGTTCCACTTCCCTGAGACACACTTTATCAAATGGCAAATCACTTGGAGGGGTGGCAAATGTTGAACAAACGGGATTTGCTTATTTTTGTAGTTCTGTGTTTTCACAAATGCCCCTGACTTTTTCAATACTTTTTCCTGCACTGCCAGGACCAGTTCACCTGCCCAGATGAGTATGAGGATCCCGCAGTTTTGTACGAAGCCATTCAATCCTTTGAAGAAAAGGTTGTGATCTGTCATGAAGGGGACCCGGCCTGGCGCAGTGCTGTTCTCTCCAACAGAGAGGAGCTGTTAACCCTGAGACACGTAGTAGATGAAGGAGCAGATGAATATAAAGTTATCATGCTCCACAAAAGCTACTTGAGCTTCAAGGTCATCAAGGTACATACAACATCTTCTGAATATTGCAGGAATTTAGAGCTGTGCTAACAAGTATTTCTGAGTAATGTGTCCAGAAGTCATTTGAGTTCTCGAAGGAAGGTTTGGAGTCTGAAAGAACTCTCTTAGCTGACTTCTATTTTGTCCCCATATCTCTCTGTGTCTAATTAAGGGCTTTTCTAGGGAGTAGCCACAAAAGTTCCTAAGTGCAAAGACGTGGGGTGTTTGCACACACAGCTACTGCCGTTCAACCAAGACAGTGCAGTTCTGCATCTTAACTAGGAAATGTTTTATATGACCCATGTTTTTAACCTACTGTAGGTCAACAAGGAGTGTGTCAGAGGACTTTGGGCTGGGCAGCAGCAAGAACTCATTTTCTTACGCAATCGTAACCCTGAGAGAGGAAGCATCCAGAACAATAAACAGGTCTTGCGGAACTTAATCAATTCTTCATGTGATCAGCCACTGGGGTACCCAATGTATGTTTCCCCTTTAACAACCTCATACCTTGGGACACACAGCCAGCTGAGGAACATTTGGGGGGGACCTGTCAGTTTGGACAACATTAAAAAGTGGTTCAAATCCAAATGGATAAGGTAGGTCTCAATTCCATTGTATTTTCTCTTACAAGAGTTATTCCATACTGTTATCTAAGAGTAAAAAAATTATTGGAAATTACCCAGAATGGAACAAAGTAGCCCTGCAGATACAGCAGAAACAGATTTATTAACTCATGGGGTTTAAGCAAAGCTTTCTATGCGTTCAGCAAAATACATTATCAAATCACTTTGCATTACACAGATCTACCTTAATTCAGGGTGTTTTACAGTTTAAGCCTTGTAAGTAAGCGCTCTTTTCTGAAGCTTGGTAGACAAGTTAGAATATGAGTGGATGTGCTGGTGGTTTGTGGTGGGTTGTGCTCCAAGTCTTTAGCAGTATAGATGGGCTGTGCTAAAATGGCAAGATTCAATTTAGTGGCTTCATATGCTTCATTCTCACCATGCAGGTCACCCCTGCTGGGCTCTTTACAGCCCATTGCTCTCCTTTGCTGCTTGGTTACCATGCAAAAAATTCATCTTTGCAGGCCATGTAACCTTAGATAAAGAGTCTTGCGGGGCTCCAAAGCCACTTAACACAGACGAAACACAGACATATAGGATTTGTTCCAAGTAAACTTACCACATCATCACAGTTGTCATCTCACAAGATGTCAGAAGATCTGCAGCAGTTATGAGGGAGCACAGTCACACATTTTGAGTTTTGTACGTAATAAATGGTTGACCTACATGTGTTCCTGCTGACAGGATGCGGAAGGACTGCCATGCAGCTCAGCATGAGAGACGTAATGTTGAAGAGGTGGATAGCAGAGGAGGCAATTCCAGTGGCAATTCCACAGGCCACTCAAGCCAGAGCAGTAGTTCACAGCCCACTAGAGACGGAACCCCTCAGTTGCAAGCTTCATCTCAAGAGATCCACCAGTGTGCAGGTATTTGCACAATTTACTTGGCTTTTTCTGTAGGCTGCTCCTGAGGCGCCGCACAGAGAGATGCTGTTAGGGCATGCTCATATACAGTGGAAAACTAGAACATTTTATAAAGGGAGAACTGTCTTTGCTAATGATCGAGCGCAAGTAGGAAGTGGTTTCCTGGTGTTCTTCCAGGTATTTACTGGGAGGGCATAAGACGAATGGGATTCACCAAAGTTTCCACTGTTAAACTCATTTATGTCTAACTTCTGGACTACGAAGTGCCACTAGCAATGCCAGAGTGGGAGAGAACCTACCTACCTGCTCTGACTTTGGTTCAGGACACTGCTGGCCCACAACACACAGCCCTACTGCCTTCACTCAGGAATTTTTAACTCAGAAGTTCAAAGGAGAGCCAAGAAATGTTCTAATATCTGTGAAATTCATTTTATAGTGAAAGATTTAGAGTTTTCAAGGAATTTATACTGTAAAAGATGCTTTGATCACAGTCTGTAAGGATTTACCTGGCCAACAAAAGATGACCTCAAGCAGTGGATCCTAGGAGACCTGGATATGACAAAGCTAGACAAATTCAGATTTCAAGTCCATTGCACATCTTTAACAGAGAGTAAATGAACAGTGGAACAAATGGTTGAAAGTTACGATGGATTCTACATGACTGGAGATATTGGATGTATTTCTTAAAAATAATGGTAGTGATTACTAATAGCATGCAGGAAGTAATTCCAAGAAGTTATATGGTCTGTTCTATATAGCATAGCAGACAGTATGATCACATCAATCCCTCCTAGACTCATAATCAATGAATCAACTGCATTTAATGTTTCCATATTTCACTTTGCAGCCAGGGGCCACCAAGTCTGCAAAATGTAATCAAAGCCCTATATAAAATTGTGACCAAAATCGGGAGCATTGAAAACGTGTAGGGTTCTCCCCCAAAGTGTCCTTATTTCGTGATGCAGTTCACAGAACAGGCTTTGTTTTCTAAGTGTTCTCAAGGACAAAGTTATTTATGTGTAGATGCGGGTGGTCTCCTGTCCAAAGCTCTAACCACTACATTTGGGATGAATATAGAACACTCTTGGACAGGGGTCAGCTTGGCAGTTTAAATCACAAACAGATGTTTGGCCACGTTATCCCCTGCACAAACTAACACGCTGCAGCCCCTCTGTTCTTAATTCCAGTCCGTTCTTCTTATTTAGAAGGGGTAATGTATTAAAAAACCCATCAGATGCAGAAACCAAAGCACTTAAACAAAACCCTAGAGTCTGAAGATGCTGAATCCCTGTGGAGGCTGGACATGTGCAGCTGGCCTGAGCTCCATCCCAGTGTATGTGCTCCCCATCGATCATGTCTGAAGCACCAGGGACATTGGCAATGAGGCACACAGGAGCCACCTCCATCTGTCTGTCCTATGGCTCCCATAAGGCTTGGGGCTCTTATTACAGGGAACGCTGCTTTGCGTGACGTCTTAGGAGAATTCTGTTTTATTGTTTAGAATGTAAAAGTAGAACTAAAGATATGTTGCAAATGGGGTGTGAAAGTGGTCAGCGTTTGCCAAACCAACTAGGTTTTAGTCCACTTAGCTTGTAGCCCAGCTCTGCCATCTGACTCTGTGCCAAATTATCCAAATTCTCTTTGCTTCAGCATCTGAAAAATGGAGCTAATGATACCAATATCTGGGGAGCAGGTCTGTGGGTATAAACCACCGTGTTTCAGCTGTGTCATGTAAATAGTATGGACAGAGAATTCTGCATTACTGCAACCCTCATGGATTCTGCAAAGGGTCATGTTTCTAGCAGATAACATGATTTATAGTCCTCATGCCTGTAAAATGTTAGGAGGAGTTTCAGTGCTTCCTCCTCCCTGCCCTCCATAGTTCAGTCATTGGGAAAAATCACAGTGAAAACAAAATCACCAATGAGCTGGAAATGCTGCCAGCAAAACTGATTTTGCCATCAATGGGTCTCAACCCGTTTTCTGGCATCAACCCTCTAGCCCACAGCTACAGCTAGAAAACCAAAATACTAACTTGTGTTAGTGTTTGGAGTTTTCTGGAAAGCAAAAAACCCAAGCAGTCAGTCCTGGGATCAGGTATTTGCTGTGGAATGCTGTCTGCAGAAACAGGGAACTCTTCTGGGTCCTGTGGCACATGCCGCCAGATTTTTCATTCTCTGCCAGTTTAAACGCAGCCTAGGAAATACAGAAATCATCTGTCTGAATAAAGTGTTGAACTGTTAAAAATGGGGGTGCACTGGGAGATAGAAGTTGTGTTCACACATCAGAATACTTACCTAATCTAGTAGCCTTATCAACCAGTGGCTGCTTTGAGGTTCTTAACAGAATGGGGCAAGAGCCTTATGTGTGCCTCAGTCAGATTTCCTGTAAACCACCATCTTGTCAGTCATGGTAAGCTGTGAATATCACTCTTGGAACACACAGCTATGGTTTAATATTAGTCTTAGAAGCTGCCTCTTGCCCTTTGATTCTCAAATTCTCTTTCCCCATATGCAGGAATATTCCTTTTTTAATGTGCTATGGTTTTAACTCCCAGGGATTCGGTTTTATTTGTGCATTTAGTTATATCAAGCCATTTCAGGTGGATATTCAACATCCCTTACTTTAGAGTGGTTGTCAAAGGTGAGTGGAGGTACAGTCCTACTATGGTCTGCTATTCACGGGGCACGTTAAAATATACGTGGCAGAAACCAGACAAAAAAGTCAGAACCCCTGCAGTGGAAAAGACAAAAAGGTTCAGAGGTTTAACAGTGCGTTATTTCTCTTATTCTTGAGATTCTTACACTGGTAACACCAGTAGTAATATGCCAGTAGTATTATGTACTTGTGGGACACTGTCAATAGGCTGGAGTTCATCAGGATACCACTTACTTCAATATATTAATCTTCTTTTAAAGGCAGGAGAAAACCCAGGAGTCAGTCCATCCAGGCACACACCGCCTTAAACCAAAGGCCTCCAGCTTCAAGTCACTCTGGACCAATTGCAGAAAGCCGACAGTCTTTCATCCAAACATCCACATCTGCCCATGAAATTGCCCAAAGGCTTTCCAGCAGTCAGCGGTCATTCCACAACTCAGCAACATCTGTATTCTCCCAGTCCCCTGCTGTTCCTGTTGCTGACCAGCTGACCGTGCAGGACCGAGCTGCAGCAATGCTCAGGTCCAGTCTGGCCTCTTCTACCAGCTCAACTCTCAGCCTGCTGTTTGGCAAGAGGAGTTTTTCAAGTGCTCTGGTGATTTCTGGGCTCTCAGCTGCAGATGGAGGTAATACCAGTGACACCCAGTCGTCCAGCAGTATGAACATTGCCATGGGTCCATCTGCTAGAGCAGCAGCGGCAAGTCAAGCAGCTCGGGTAAGGCCAAAATAGCCAAAATAGCAGCAATAAGAGTGAGCTACTACTGCACGGCTCTGCTACCAGGTTCTTGAACTGTCCTCACAACTGGTTGGACTCTGCCTTCTCACTGGTGAGAAAACAGTGTAGCATTTTGGTATTTGCTGCATCACGGTGAAAGTGAACCTGTTCAATACTGGTCTGTACACGAGAGCAATGAAACTGCAAACTGTGGCAAAGTCCCTTTTCTTTTCACTCAGACCAGGATTTTAGGTCTCTGTTTTCTGTAGCCTAGGTGATGAGTACCATCATAAGCAGACCAAGTAGCTCCTTCCTTGCTTGCTTACACTGAACTTAAAACTCTGTTGCTGATAGGGTTAGTTAGAGGAAGCCTGTAAGAAGAACTTCTCTACATGCCCTGTGAGTGAGCAATTTCTAGCAGCAGAACAGTACAGAGAACTTCCAGCTCTCTTCCCAGTATGCTTCCAGTTCTACTCCCATCTTCCTTGAGAAAATTCAAAGCACATAGTTGTGTTATGATTTGTCTACTAAAATATACTTATTTAGCTTTGGTTTCTACCAGCCGCTCTCCTAAGTTGTGAAACTCAGAGCTGCAGAGCAGTAATGTGAGAAGATGGACTAGGGATAAAGGGTGACTGCAACCAGAGGTTGGGTGCCAACATAATTAAGACAGACTTTGGCATTCGGTCTATCAAAATGGAAACCAGATTGGCAATGGGAGGACTGTGGGTACACAAAGTCCAACACACTTTTCTGCTACTGTCATTCTGAACTGTGTAGTAGCTTCTCTGATTCTCAGAGAATTCTCCAAACCTCAAACGAAAAAAGCTCCTTAGCCCATGTGTATTTTACTGTTAACACAAAAATGCCACAGAGGGTACAGATCCCTGGGGTTTCGCCATGAATTTCAATGGCATTTGACTGAACATTATTCATTCAAGTCCAATTCTGCTTTATTACTCTAATGAGCATTAATAATATACAGGTACAGCTGAACATGTCAATGACCAGGCATAACTCCAGCTCTCAAGAGTTTAGGGCATAATTTGCAGGAACTCAGCCAGCCTGCGATACCGAGTACTAATGGTGTAGGATTTACCTCAACTAACTGAAGCAATCAAACATTTGGGCATGAAGTCTCAGTAGGTGTGTCCTTTGTATTTCAGCTCTCAGGAAGAAATCTTCCCCCTGGGATGCTCAGAATTACAGAATCACAGAATCTCTTCCACACGTTCAGAGGTTGGAAGGGACCTTAAAGATCATCTAGTTCCAACCCCCTGCCATAAGCAGCGACACCCCCCCCTAGACCCGGCTGCTCAAGGCCAAATCCAATCTGGCCTTGAACACTTCCAGGGAGGAGGCATCCACAGCCTCCCTGGGCAACCTGTTCCAGTGTCTCAGCACCCCCATCATGAAGAACTTCCTTCTGACTTCCAGTCCAAACCTCCCCTCTTCCAGCTGGAAACCATTCTCCCTGCTCCTGCCACTCCAAGCCCTTGGAAACAGGCCCTCCCCAGCTTTCCTGTAGNAACACCCCTAAGTCCTTCTCCTCAAGGCTGCTCTCAATCTGTTCACAACCTCTAAGATCAAGTCCAACCTTCAATCTAGCACTGCCAAGTTGTCTCTAAACTATGTCCCTCAGCACTAAGTTTATAGGCCTATTAAATCCCTCCAGGGATGTTGACACCACCACTGCCCTGGGCAACCTGTTCCAATGTCTGATAACCCTTTCAGTGAAGAAATTCTTACTAACATCCAGCCTAAACCACCCGTGGTGTAGTTTGCAGCCATTTCCTCTGTCCTATCACTTTCCACCAGGGAGAAGACACTGTCCCCTTCCCTGATCCAGTCTCCTTTCAGGTAGTTGTAGAGAAATAAGGTGCTTCCTTAGCTTCCTTTTTTCTAGGCTAAACAAGCCCAGTTCCCTCAACCTCTCATACAACTCGAGCTGCAGACCCTATCTCCACACTTGTATCACTCTGCCAACTACCCTAGGACTGCATGGTTAGTCCTGGCTCCAAGTCTAGGTGCCTGGTGGGAAGTGCTAAGGGGGAAGTGCTTCATTCCAGTGTTGACCCAGTAGTTCTGGGAAGATTTTATACTCGTGGACATGTTATTACAGTGGGGTGACACTGCACATAAAATTTTCACACTGATAACTGCAACCCAGCCTTCATGAAAGGTTTCTTTGTGAGCTGGATTTAAAACTTCATGTATAAAGCAAGTCCCAGAGCAACCCCATTTAACTTCTTAGATGTCATCCCTGCTTGGAGTAGCGGTTTGGACTGGATGACCTCCAGAAGTCCTTTCCAATCCAAGCGATTTTACAGCTCTTTCTGCATATACATCTGTTATGCTCAACCTCTACTCCCGGTATGCTTTTCCTTCCAAATTTATGCATTACACAAAGTGTGACAAGCACCTCTTCACAAGTCCCTTGTGAATAATGCATGGTAAGGATTCCGTGCAGCTTCACAGAATGACATTGCTAAATAAATTTTTAACTTTTTTTATCTGTCACTTCAAAAAATTGCTGAAGTGTTACTTAGAAATTTCTCAAACTAGCTGACTTCTTTCTTTCTTTCTTTCTAGCAACTTGCTGAGACCTGTGAAGCAACGGATGCTATAGAAACCAAACTGCGGCAAGAGGCAGGTTTGACCCATGCCATGTTCATGAGCCCAAATGTGGAGTGCAGAAGGGCCAGCCAGGAAGATATGGCACTGGAAGACACAGCTTCTCAACAAAGCCTGTCTGAGGAGCAGTAAGGAGTAGTATTCCTAGTGCAAGGACCACATGCTTCTTAGAATTAAAGATGAGGGGTCAGGAAGCTGCACATGGGTTTACGTTCTTTCAAATGTAGCAAGCAGCCTCTAAATGTTTGTTTTCCTAATTTCTCCAGAATCCTGCAGGTCAGATGATCTTCTGCTAAAGGCCTTGGCATGGGTAGGGTTGGAAGATGTCCTAGAAAACACACAGAGTGCAACTTCATCTCAGGTTCCTATAAATCCTAGAACAACAAATACAACCCATTTAACGTTCCTCCCTGTGGAACACGGAAGAATCACAGATCAATACAGTGGGAAGTACTAACACAACTCAGTGAAAAGCACACAGCACATCTCTTCTCTGCCATCATAACCAGCCGACTGCATGCAAACTAGCAGGCATTTGATACATGGATTAGAGCAAACGGCAGCTTTGAATCAGCAGCGGTGAATACTCAAAAGGACAGTGTGATGTGTACTGTAACATTAGCGCTAAATTTGTTTGGTTTGGGGTTTTTTTCCTAACAGCAAATCTCTCTTAGCTTTCTTTAATGTGTTACGCAGGTGGCAACTCCGACTAGCAACATAGCAGCATCACAGACTGATATAGTGCATGCAGCCATGCTGAAATAGTGTGCAAGAGAGCCATGCTACACAGAGTAATGGAACTCAAAGGTGACGAGAGACAGTATCCAGTGCATGGAAGCCTTCAAAGCGTACAGTGCACCTTATTTGCAAAGAAAGTGGCTTTGCATAAACAGCTGCTCTTAGGTACTATCTTGTGCTCCTGTTTGGTTTACAGCAGTGTTTCTCAAACTCCAGGAAACGGCCCCCTTGGGAGTTGCAAAAGGGCCTAGGGGGAACCCTCCTCAAAGCCAGGAGAGTGCAAAGCAGGTTGTCATTAGTATCTGGAAGCATTTGTATTAAGAAGGGAGCAGCTAAATGTCTTTAACTGCTGGACATAGCTCAGTGTCCATAAACACTTGTAGCTGGTAATTACAGAGTGTTCTTGTTTCCTTCCCCTGGAGAAAGGGAGCCACTGCTGAGTTGATAGTTCCATAAAGGCAGATGAGGCAGAAAGAAAGGGAGGCTATGCCTTCACAGTTTGAGAAACACTGATTTCCAGGAATGCATGACACTTGGGAAGCCAAAAGGCTACAACAAATCCTCTGCTATAGCATCTAAACACACACACCACGTGTTCTCCCTGGTTTGTTTGGTTTTTTTAAATTAAAAAAAATTGCAGCTATCAGTGTCTTGCTGTTCCTTTTTGCTGTAACTACCATGGATGGTTTCTAATTCTAAACGCAATGATGTGCAGCCATGCCATCCCAATTAACGAGAAAGATTTAATGAGATGCTGTAGCTAAGCCTCGTTGCTGATAGGCAATAGTTGCATTTGGAGCCTCCTACTGTGCCACACTTAGGGTAAGTGGCAGAACTAAGTAAGACCTAGTGAAAATAAAATGATCCGAGTACATTTTGTGTGGCGGCAGTTTTTGGGGCTTCTTTCCTATTCTGTATGGTCTTTCACTTGCCTTACGGAACTGAGAAATCTATTTTTTTTTCACTTTAGATCTTGATGAATTGATTATTTATAAAGCGCAGCACAACCTAGTCAAGATTTCCACTCCTGTTCGTGAGGGCAAAAGCAGAGTACTCACGTACTCCCTAAGACACATGGTCATCAGTGCAGCTCAGGCCCTGCTGTCACCTCTAGCATCCAGGTGGGGCATGGAAGAGGAAACTGAAATCAGCCTTTCTGATCATTTCTGGCAGATGACACCTGCCCTCCCACCACCCTTCTCACAATGCGCTTCATTACGAAAGAAGGATGGAGGTTAAAGAGGTAGGTGAAGGGCTCTTACTAGCAGCCACCAGCCCCATTTCTGCCTTGGGGGTTTTGCATGGCAGTCTGCTAAGGCAGGCCATCACTGCTTTGTCTTCCTCATCTTGAAGGGAGACAGAGACAGCTGTGGAAAGCACCAAAACTGCCCATTTTCAGTTATACTTGCTTAAGCCTCTAGTTTCACATCTTCTGTGTGAGACTTCTGTCTTCATAGGCTTGGTATTGCACCCCAAAACCAGCTGAAAAACCCCAAGACTGACCATTAACTACAGTAACAAGGCAAAAAAAATGTGACGGTGACAACACAAACTCTCTCACGTTTCTCCGTGGTTTTTGGAGATAGTTATAAATAAGGAGCAGAAGCATAGAATAATTGGACATTGGGTGAAAAAGAAAACCTGGAACTAGGAAGAGGTTGTGCTAAACACATCTGCCCTTCCTGGAACTAGGAAGAGGTTGACTAAACACATCTGTACTTGGGTCACAACAACCCAAGTGGGGGACAATGGCTTGGGGGAGAGAGCTGGAAAGCTGCTCAACAAAAAGAGACATAAGAGTTTTGATTTATGATCTGCTAAATATGAGCCAGCAGTGAGCTCAGGTGACCAGCAAGGCTAGTGGATTGCTGGTTTGCATTAAAAATAGTGTGGACAGCAGTAGGGAAGGGATTGCCTCTCTGAACTGGGCACTGGTGAGGCCACACCTCAGGTACTGGGTTTTGGGCAGCTCAATACAAGGAAGCCAGTGAGGTGCTAGAGCAGTTCAGAGAAGGGCAACATGGTTGGTGGAGGGCCTGGAGGACAAACTTGGTGAGACGTAGCTGAGGGAGCTGGAGCTGGTTAGTCTGAATAAAAAGAAGGCTGAAGACCTTATTGTAGTCTACAACCTGAAAAGAGGTTGTAGAGAGATGGGAGGTCTCCTTTCATAAGTAACAAGTGATAGGATGAGGAAACAGCCTCAAGCTGTACCAGAGGACATTTAGTTTAGACAGATGGAGAAACTTCTTCCTGGGAAGGGTCATCAGGCCTTGGAACAGGCAGCCCAGGGAGAGGGCTGAATCCCCACGCCTGGTCACGTAGATCTAGAGCTTAGGGACAGTGTTTACTGTTGGGCTTGGGACAGCTGGCTTAATCGTTGGACTTGATGATCTTAACCTAAACAATTCTATGATTCTGCCTTAGGCCTCTTCCACCATATTTGTGTGAGACAGAAATAGACCAGATTAGTCTGCAGGTGATGGAAGATGGACTGATTTTATGCAGACTGGCTCAGCAGCACACTCAGAACCAGAGTGCTGAGAGGAACACATACAGTACAGCATGCAGGAAGGAGGATAATGCGTATATGGTAAAAGAAGCACAGACTGTTCTCCAGCCCTTGCATTAAATGTGGGATACTCGCCCCTCTCCCACTTTGTTTTCATAAATTTCCCGTTCACCACTAGGCTCTTGTGTACATCATACAGTAAAAGGCAGCTGCTAAACTGCTAGGGTGAAACATCACCTGCAATTGTCATTAGTGTTGGTTATTGCTAAGCCCCCAGCACTGAGGAGCCTGCATGGACCCCAGGGTTTGTTTCAGGGTTTACAGGGAGCTCCCCAACAGGTACAAGCACTTACCAGCTGCTCCCAGCCTTGCTGTTCATTAATTTGGCATTACAAAACGATGCCTGAGGAGAACTGTGTGCTGCAGGCAGCTGTAGTAACCTGTGTGGAGGTCTCCTGGTCACGTGCTGGTTCTCCACTCCAGCAGGACCACAGGGAAAGGCTGACACCAGAGCAGAAACAGAGGCAATGTGAGGGTTGGGAAAAGCAAGGGAGGCTCTGGTCGTTACACCAGAGGTCAGTCAAAAGCCACCAGTGGAGCTTGCTGGTGAGAAACAGCCCTGGGATGAACCTGGGGGTCTCACCAGGCCATCTTGGAAGGGGTTTAAGACACTGAGGGGAGCACTCACTAATAGAACAGCTCAGCAGCTGCCTGTCTTAGCCAGGGCTCCCCACTGCTCCCAAGAGTGCCTAGGGCCCCAAGCCCCTCCTTTGTGGAGATAACGGTGGGCTTCACTGCAAGACCCTCCCCACAATGGGTGTCACAGAATGACAGATTCCCAGACTGACTGGGGTTGGAAGGGCCCTCTGGAGATCATCCAGTTCAACACCTCTGCCAGAGCAGGATCCACCAGAACATCCAGGTGGGTTGGGGATCGCTTTGGAGCAGGATTCTCTACAACCTCTCTGGGCAGCCTAGAAAAGGATTCTGTCCCCCTCAACATCAAACAGTTTTTCCCTGTGCTCAAATGGAATCACCTTTATCCCAGTTTGTGCCAACTGCCCCACGTCCTGACACTGGACACCAGCAAGAGCCTGGCTCTGTATTTAGTTATCAATCAGCACTGATCAGATCCCCATGCACCCTGCTCCTCTATGGGTGCAACACCTGCAACCGGGCCCGATCCTCTGGCTCCAGGACCTCACAGCAGCTCCCAGAGAGAGATCCCCATCTCAGCCTTCCCACCAAACCCCTGGAGCTGAACACCAGTTCAAGAAGGACACACAGCTGCTGGAGGGTGTCCAGCATAGAGCAACAAAGATGATGAAGTGGAATATGTCCCTTATGAGGACAGGCTGAGGAAGCTGGGTCTCTTGAGCTTGGAGAAGAGGAGGCTGAGCGGTGACTTCGTTATGTCTTTAAATACATGAGGGGCGGGTGTCAGGAGGATGGAGCCAGGTTCTTCTCATCTAGTGACAGGACAAGAGGCACTGTGTGCAAGCTGGAACAGAGGAGGTTCCATATAAATATCAGAAGGAACATCTTCACATAAGGGTGATGGAGCATTGGAACAGGCTGCCCAGGGAGGTTGTGGTCTNCAGCAGCTCCCAGAGAGAGATCCCCATCTCAGCCTTCCCACCAAACCCCTGGAGCTGAACACCAGTTCAAGAAGGACACACNTACCCAGGGGGGTTGTAGAGTCTCCTTCTCTGGAGACATTCAAGACCCACCTGGCTGTGTTCCTGTGTGACTTGGTCTAGGTGGTCCTGCTGTGGCAGGGGGATTGGACTGGATGATCTTTCGAGGTCCCTTCCGATCTCTAATGATTCTATGAATTGTCATGAATTTTACCACAGCAAACAACAGGCTAGTGAAATGTTCCTTTACGCAAGGAACCTGAGGCCCTGTTGTAAAGTCTCACCTCCTTCCCATAAACACAGAAACTCGTCATTCACTGCATTTTAAGACAAAGTTAACAAAAATGACTTCCCAGTGTGGGTGTTTTCCCTTAACAAGATGGCCTGTTATCTTCAATATCTATCAGTGATGTTCAGAAACAATTACTAAGTCCTTCGGAGTCTCTACAGTGTCATTAACAGGTTTTTTAAAAGCTTTTTATTAAAATAAAGCAAGAAATGTGTCTGCTCTGGGCTCCAGCCCACCAACTGACTGCTCTTCCCCTGCTGGGGAATTTAAGTTAAAGACTAACTGAATTTTGTGCAGCTCATTTTAGAAGATTCGAATCACCAGTGAAACTCTCCCACACATAATAATCATCTACTCATCAATGTGCATTTTTTAACTACCCAATAATTGCCCTATTTAAATTACTCCCTGGAATGGGAGCTGGTATTTAATTAAAATGTTTCACTAGTGCTTGTAACATCCTTTAATCTCCAGCACAGACATTTAACTTGCAATTAACTTTGCAGTAGGTCCAAGTGTTAAAGACTCACCTCTTACAATCATCCTTCTTTGAGTTTTACAAGTCAAAAAGTGTCTAATATACGATGAATAACACAATACATGGTTATTTCATGCTGTGCACAGCTTTATGTTGCAATTACTAGCCCCCTTGCCAAAAGTGTCCTTGATTCTAGGAGTTCAAGAAAGTACTTGGTATCTCGCATCTACATTTGTTCGGGTTTTTTCACACCAATTAAGAGCTGCAGGTGCATTAACGTGGTCACCTGGCATCCTGATGGTACATCAAAGGTTATTTTCACAAAATCTGTGCTATTAGTAAAACTGGCCCATCAGAGGATTTCTGAACATGCTGCTTTCTGTTACAGTCCATCCAAGGTCTTGAAAATATTTTACTAGTGTAATACCAGTCAATGAGTTTTTACCTCTAAAGCCAACACAGGGTGTTATAAAGCCCAAGTTCAGCTGGAAATAATACCTTCTCGCTTAGTCAGTGCAGATTTGAAACAGGGAAATCATCTTTTCAGGACTGCGTCCTGTCTAAAGGCCAGACATGACTAGGAAGGTCACCTAGAATCTCTTGCTTAACACAGACCACAAAAGTCCTCTTTATTTCTCTATAAATCCCCTCCAGCTCAAAGAGATAAGCTTTAAAAAAAAGAATAACAAAGAAAAGACTCGGTCCCCAGTCTTGAGAAGGCAGAAAGCAAGAGCCACTGATGGCAGTAGCAAAAATAGCCTTTTATGTAAAAGGGCTGATCCTTCATTCACAGTTTCAGTGAAGGAAAAATCCACATCCATTTTTGAAGATTTTCCAGTAACTACTCTCGCTACAAAATGTCTTCCCTGCACCATGAGATGCTGTCTTAAAAGTTCCGTAAGAGTACTGTTCCTAAGTTCCCAAACTTGTGACAATTCCCTTTTCTTTCTTTCTTCCAGGCTATTAAGTGATGGGACTACAGTAGGATCACGGCACTATATGTAGGCCAATGTATCTATTAAATACCACTTCCAAGCGATGAATTCCCCACAATACTGTGCTATTTAAAAAAATAGAACACTGCTATCACTCCTGAAGGAATGCCCTTCCCCAACCACTACAGAGAAAAGTCAAACATCCCCATTTTATTTAGCTTCAAAAGTCAGTCTTTACCTATGACTCAATGGAGCCCCACTAAAGCATTGTTAGGATCAATTCCAATCATTAATCCAACTGTTCCAACCCACTGCTAAACCCTGTCCCTAAGCTCCAGATCTATATGACTTAAAACACATCCAGACAGTCAACCGCCTCCCTGGGCAGCTTGGTCTAAGGCCTCATAACCCTTTCAGTGAAGAAATCTCTCCACATGTCCAACCTAAACTTCCCCTGGTGCAACTTGAGGCCATTTCATCTTGTCCTTTCACTTGTTATTTGTGAGAAGAGACCAACCCCCACTTCTATACAATCTCTTTTCTAGCAGCTGTAGACAGTAATAAGGTCTCTCCTCAGCCTTCTTTTCTTCAGACTAACCAGCCACAGTTCCCTCAGCCACTCCTCACAAAGTTTGTTCTCCAGAACTGTGTTCACCAACTTTGTTGCCCTTCTCTGGACCCCTCCAGCACCTCAATGTCTTTCTTGTAAACTGGCATTCAACATTTAAGCACAGAGAGGTTTCTGTTCTAAAGTCTATGGCACAGAGCCTTGAAAAAGTCTGCTTACATCTTGAGTCCTTCACCTCTAACAAGGTGTCTTTGCTGAGTAAGTAATCAGGGAGGACAATGAAGTAATTAGGAAGGACAGTTTGTACCAGACCCTCTGTCATTTGGAATACAGGAAAGAATGTTCCTTCCACACTTCCAGCTGTTCCCATAGCACCTTTGAAAATGCCTATCCCCATCCAGTCCCCTACCCAGCATCAGTTTCACAGAAACCAGTAACTGAAGTGACATCTGAAAATATCTTTAAATAGTTTTCTCATTTTAACAGACAAAAGAAACAATTAAATTCTTAACAATTTTTTACAGCCATGAATGATTAAATCCTGCAAGGAACATGAGTGCACCTGGGAGGGAATTCTGGTTTGACAACATGCAAAACTGATAAAGGGGCAGCACTTTTCCTGAACCCATTTGCACATCTCACAGGGAAAGGCATCACCTAATACTCTCAAGCTTCTTAATTCACCATGAACCATTTAAGCAAGTACAGAGCTGAATAAGAAAAATAAAACACAAGTATCCATAAACTAACAGACTGTAGAACTCATATAGACAAATGCATTAAGTCAGTCCTGACTTACTAAACTCTGCAGGAAAAGGACAAGTCAAGATTTGACTGAACTTCCATGCAGATATATATACATTATTTTTTAAGGGTACACGAGGCAGGACTGCCATCAGAATCTTGAAAATAAACCCAAAATGCAACCTTCTTACCAACTACTGTCTGGGCCACTTAGGAGGATAGAGTTCATTATGGCATTCAGTAAATGTCACTTGGGACTACAGGAAACTTCCTTGAAAGTCTAGATAATCCTTCTTACACCTCAGGATCGAGTAAAGACTCGAGGCCACAACAAGAAGGACAATCTCTAACCAGCATTACACCGACATTTTGCAGAAACAACAGCTTCAGTGCTTTGAGGCAAGAAAAGGTCTTCATTTTCTGCAGAATTCTACAGCTGCCAGGATGTCTTGCAAAATGGTGTCTCTGTTCTCCTTACTCACCTAGAGAAAGAGAAATTAAAACTGATATAATTGGATGAATTACCTCAGCATCAGTGTTTACTTCAAACCCACACAAAGCACAAACAGGAGGAATGTTAAGTGTCAAACACCTGCCACCTTCTCCTGAGAACTAAACAGTAAGCTAAACCCACAAACCTGCAAATGCAATTGAATATTGCCTGTCTCTCTGATGTAATTGCCCAGTGTTCTGCAGTACTATTCAAGGCTTAAATAACTAACAAGAATCACCCAAAGAACCAGCGTGCACTTCTGTCATTACTACAAACCCTTTTCAATTACCAAATGTGATTTCCTTCTATAAGCCGAGTTCTTAGGCCTTCAGAGAGGGTTGTATTTATTAGGATGAAAGACCTAGTCCAAACCAGAATGAAGCAAAACAGGCTTAGCAGCACAACTCTGTACTATGAGAAACCTCAGCACTACAGGATAGAAACACCCTGAAACAGACTCTTGAGAAAGCTGGGGGGGCTTTTTTAAGGCACTGAGTTATGTCTGTGGCTGATCAGTCCATAGAAATGCTGGACTTTATGATCACTAGATGTAAAAATACAAATATACAGCCCAGTGTCCTGCCTTTTGCTGGGCTCATCTGCATTCCAGCACATGCAGACTGCTGTAAACTACCAAGAAAATACCAGTGTCTGCTGGTCAGATCAGCTCCCTGGTACAGCACAGAGATGGTGGGGAAAGCATGGGTGAGATGGGTGTAAATTACTCCTTCTTGATAAACTAGGTCCTGATATGGAGCCCAGTGACCCACAGTGCCATGCATTAACTCAACCCAAATCTGAGCAAATGGCTGAAGTGGTGAAAGGGTTAATAAACAAAGTGTGAAGCATCAGAAAAAGGCGTCATTTGAAAAAGCCAAAGAAATTTTTCGCACTGCTCGGATCCCTGCAGAGAGAGCATGAAGAAATCAGACAAAGACAGATGAGACAAAATCCTATTTTTAACAACTGAGAAACGCTGTAGTAGCAGTAGTGCTAGTAAATAGGTGACAGTCCTACCTCAAGAGTCTGTCCCTAGGAACCTGCTTTCTTCATATTCATAGCTGCCCTATCCAAAGCTGGAAACCAGCACTGTGAAACAGAGATGCTGGTCTCGCCTGTGCCACTTAACTTCAAGAGAGCAGATCAATACAGGACTGATGAAAAAGTGACATTTAAAAAAAAACAAAAAAACAAAAAAGGAGAATAAAAATAAGATCTGCCTGAAAATGTTACTGGGTTTAGTGTCATTCCAAGCCTATTACAACATAAACAAAGAGAGCAAGACAACAAAGGCTGGAACTGCTCTTCAGTAAGGCCACTGACAGACCCCACGGTAAACAGGCACAGAGCAGCCAAACTCTTAAATCTCACAGCAAGGGTCCCAATACCCTGACTTTCAAAGGACCTTCTGAACATTTCATAGCTCTTCTCACTGTCTCAAAGCCAACAAAAACAATGCTGCACTTTATCTATCCCTTTTCCATACCTACATGTCAGAAGTCCAGTGAGAACAGCAAAGGGAGAGTGCCAAGTGCTAGGAAATTTTCATAACCCTTTTACAAAGGCTGCTGGATAGATAGATACAAGTCTCCTCCTAAGATCCGGAGATGCTGTGTGCAGCTTTCTCAGAGAGAACAAATCCCGCAGTATCTGCACTGAATGTACAAACAAGTGGGTGGATTTTTTACACACAGAGTTGAAAACAGATAATGCTTATACTAAACATTTAGGTAATCTGGAGGAAACTACCACCTACACCACGAGCACACAACAGTGGATCCAAAGAAGAAAAGGTTCTGTTTGAACAGGCTGTACTAGAGGGGTTTTCCTTGTCAGTACTTTAACAGTCAAGGGAAAAGAGCTTTTGTCATCTGCTAAGGACAAGCTGATCCTATTTATGACACAGCATCTGCAGAACTGCACAGATCTGGGCAGTGTAAAAAAGGGCCTCTGTAGTTTCAATGGAAAATTTAGTTTTCAGCAAAATGGGATCTGGCAACAATGGAAAGAAACATGTGTCAGGAAGTTACCTTCCCTACACTCAAGAGACCTCCTAGTCTGTCTGTTCTCTGCTGTTAGATTTGCAGCAGCTGTAGGTTGAAGTGCCCACCAGAACAAGGGCTGGCAATTGAGAGACTTCAGCCACCTGTTTATAGAATATTTCATCTGCCTGCTCATCTTGATTGGGCGGTCTATAGCAGACTCCCAGCACAGCATCTTCCTTATTGCCTTCCCTTTTATGCTAACTTTATTGTGGTTGAAATCCATTTCTATACACTCAAAAACCTCCCTTACATACAGGGCCACAGCCCCACCTCTCCTTCCTTGTCTGCCACTCCTGAGGAGCTTCTATCCATTCATCACAGCATTCCAGTCATGACAGTTGTCCCACCGTGTTTCTGTGATGGCAACTACATCATAACTACCATGCTGCACAATGGCCTCCAGCTCCTCCTGCTTGTTGCCCGTGCTGTGTGCATTAGTGTAGATG
>VZRI01013043.1:334620-346862 GCA_013397515.1 Upupa epops
CCAGTTCCGGCTTCACCGTGTTTAAATCTCCCACGATTTCACCATCAGCACCCTCAGCCACATCCCCTCTTGGCTTCACATGTGAGAGATGCTGACTCCTGCTGGGTCTCTCCTTCCTCTCTCAGGCTTCCCTGGGTCAGGCAACCCCTGTCTACCTCAAAAAAGAAAGAAAATCTAGGGGCTCAGCCATGAACCTTACCGGTCCCAGCTACACTGTCTTGCTGTTTGTGGTGTGAGTGCCACTTTCAGCTTCACCACATTTAAATCTCCCGCAGTTTCCCTGTCAGCAACCTCAGCCATGTCCCCTCTCAGCTTCTCAAATGCAGCCTGACTCCATATTAATTGACAAAGCAGGCAAAACTGCTTTGGAAAGTTACCAGCCACTCCTGCACACAAAGTTATAAGAAATTACTGACCACGAATTATCTGGGCACTCCAGGTTCTCCCCATGCCACAGTCCTCAAAACAAAGCTGGTGATCCAGTACTTACGCCAGCTGGTAACACCTCTGCCCCAGTTAGTAAGCCAGGATGGATATGTAAGTGCACTTACAGCTTTGGATATACAGCTTCATTCCCTACTACAAACAGCACACAGTCAGCAGAAAAAAAAGTCAAAGGAGTGGAGGCTGCATGTAACTTGTTTTTGTGAAACATCCAGGAACCTTAAGAGATGTGAGGGAAACCTCACTGTGAATAACCGCAGACAGGCCATGTTGTTGTAGGAAGCTCTTGAGAACCTCCCTGTAGCTGATCAGAAATGCACTTTAAGGCCCTAATGTTCTAAGAATTATGTCTGTAAAAATAACTAAGTGTATTCCAAAATTGGTTCACTGACTCTAGAGAAAATTCACTTAGTTTTTAAGTGTTTTTCTACTGCGCAGAACTTCCACAAACCCCATGGCTGTCTTTCTATTTTCTTGAATGTGGTCACTTGCAGTGTTTCTGCAAGCTGGTCTGGAATAAGTAAGTTTAAAAACCTGACTGTACTTGAAAAGATTTAACTCTTAGGACTAATGAATAGTTATACAGCAGTAACACTACAGCAAGAAAACCTTTTAAAGCAACTATATCATTATTCCTACAGCCCCTCACACAAGCTAAGCCAGCTGTGTAAGGCTGCTAGAGAAACTGCCAAATGTGATTTTTTTTAATAAGGTGAACACCTGCCCATTAAGAACAAAATGGAAACCAAAAACCTGATTTCATACAAGCTACCCACAGCTATTCAATGGTAGTAACCATTTTTAAAGAGAAACAAATACAAATGAGAAGGTTCTTTAAGGATATTAATATTACTTACATTGAACACTTCAACATCTTTCCTACTTCTTATTTCTTCAACAAGATCCAGCGGCTTTCCCTTTGGTATTGGAATAGTTCCAAGCACCACAGTCCCTGAGCTGGTCAGTGTCTGACGAACAGCTCGAATAAAAGCCTGGCTGAAGAGTTCCATTTTACCTATCTCATCTATAACACAAATTCTTTTCTCTGCATCACTGCCATGATTTATCTGTGGAAAAAAAAGCATCGAGAGACTGTAAACAAAAGAACTCAGAACAGAGCAAGAGAAACTATTTCCATGCTTGCAAAGGAAATACCTCCACAAGAAATCATCTCAGTTGTAATACTGAGAAAAGAGAAAGAGTCAAAGTTGCTGCTGTTAACTGACAGACATTACTATCATTTCTATTGCAGCAAAGGTTTTTTGAAAAGTTTATATATATGTATCAACTATGAAAGGAAATAGCCATAAGATTAGTTTACCTTCAAAGCACAACTCTCATACAGGTGCCCTATGAGCTAATTGTCTAACCGTTGATCTAATTTGTGGATTGTCTAGTAAGACAATTACAAACTGCACTGCCTACTAGCAGCTTCCAGTCAATAAGGGACACCAGTTTTTCAAAACATCACTCTTTCCATCACATTCTGCATTTAGAATAGATCGATACTCACACAAGTATTCAAAAAACAGCCTTGAATTAAATTCTAGATAGGGAATTTCTCTTCTTAAGGCTGCAAACAAGTCTAGCATTTCACTCAAACAAACTATTGTCTTCAAAGCTACTCAGTTAATGGCCAAGCTGTTTCCAAGCCTCTCTCACATCACAACAGTCATCTGCCATGTATTTGTCAAGACACTGCTCATTCTATAGTCCTGGCCATCCCCCTGCATTGTAGGATAGGGACCATACCAACAATTAACCACATTTGTTGTTTGTTTGCTTTATTCATGAAGAGGATACCTTGCCAAACTGTACAGTGCTTCACACCGGTGTAAGCAGCAGGCAAGTCTAGGACGGCTGGATTAATGGCTAGACTCAGTGATCTGAAAGGTAATTTTTCAAACCCAAACTATACCGTGATTCCAGAACACAGGTGATTGCCACTAAGGAAAAAGCAACTTGGATAGCAGAGGAACTTTCAACCCAGAAGGAAGCATTCTGCCTTTACTCTTGGTAAAAGTAACTGAGAACTCCACTCCATTATTTACAGAAATGAGAAGGAAATCGACTCATGTCAAAACACCACTGTAAATGCATGAATACTACCAAGGAGAGCATAATTACACAGAACAAAAAAAAAAACGAGGAAAAAAATGTTTTCCCTTGTGAAAGTGTCTAGAAAAGCAGAACTGTGTAACATGCATCCTAAAATCTTTTCAAATGAAGTCTCTGCTGAGTAGCTGTTTTATCTAAAATCCTTTCATACATCAAGTGAGCTGAAAAGCCAATACCAGTCACTAGGTCACAAATTGAGAAACAGAGCATTTTGCTTCAAAAAATATCCTCATTCCTGCCTAGTAAAGTTAGCAAAGCTAGGGAGACCTTGCACTGTAGGATCTATCCCTGTTCTCACTGGAATGAATAAGGTCCAAACAGCCTGTAGCTGTCCTCAAGACTAACATGATTACTCCATGCTGCACTCGGATCAACCTGGCAATACCCAGGACTCTCCTGCCCTCATTCTTCATTTGTCTCTTCTCCTTCCAGTTGTTCTATGATCTCCCTCACTCTCCTCCTCTCCCATTTTGTGCTGCCTATCATGCATGACCACCTACCTTCCCACAAACCTGATTAACAACTCATTGAATGAGAACAGCATCATGCACTGGCTGACCCTGCTGGCTCCTCTTCACTCTCCTGTACATGCACGAAACTGTATAACAGTCTCAAGGAGTCAACACTGCTAACAGCCTCCTAACCAAGATCGCTCCTGCGCTTCATATTAATGCAGCAGTAACAGTGTTCTGAGTATTACACTGGCTCTATGAAGGTTTTATTTTATTAAACTATCCTTTTATTTACTAACATAGTAAATCAAGTTACAAATCAAGCACATTTCATTCACTTTTCCTTTCCTCTCCTCAGTCTCTTTGCTCCCCTACTCTCAGACTTAAATGTCCCTTGATGAAATCAAGAATTGGTTTTTTTTGTTTGCTTTTCATTACTAAGGTCTTGAAGAAGTCCCTTTTTTCCTGGCCCCTTGAGCTTTGGCAGTGTAGAAAAATAGGATATTTTTAGTATTACAGTTCAGCAGCTGCTGCACAGGGTTTTGTATGCCATTCCAAGAATCAGATCTGTTCTTTAACACCACAATAAGCATGAAAAAACAAGCCAGATTTGCCTCTCCAGCTTTCTGATCCTGTAGTCAATGAGAATCAATGACACCCAAAAAACAGGCCATTTATTTAACATTAAAAGCTAGTCCCCCAATAACAGGTTATCATAGAGCATCCACTTCTTAGCAGCTTTCACAGAATACTCACATTTCTCAGCATAGGTAGAACCAGCTGCTCAAAGGAAACAACATCTACAACGTACTGTCCCACGCGATATTCACGTCTTGAAGTTGAAGAAACAGCACTGAAAGAGACAATTCCTTCTAAGTAATGAGTTCAGTGACAATGCACTACAGCCAGTGAAAGTGGATTTATTAGAAGTTATCCCAGTAAGTCAAACCCCCTTAACTCTTCTAAGAAAAAAACCTCTGTAAATCATCCATTAAGTAACACTGTAAAGAGTAAACATTCAGGTAATAAATACACTCTAAGCTACCCTTAAAACTCTCTGTAGGCTCCAATTTAAACACTGTATGGAAGGACAATGGGATTTAAAAGCCAGCAGGTGTAGAATCACAGAACAGTTTAGGTTGGAAGGGACCTCACAGACCACCTAGTTACAACCCCCATGCCATGGGCAGGGCCACCTCTCACTAGAGCAGGTTGAGCAGGAGCCCATCTAACCTGGTCTTGAACACTTCCAGGGAAGGGGCAAGTTACACTGAAATACAAACTAATAAATCAATTTGTAAATTTGAAACAAAAAAAACATGCCTGCAGTTCAGATCTCTGATGCTACAGACAGCATCACAGCAGTACCAAAATCTCACTATGGGCTGAAAACCCCTTAAATCCATATGGGAAAAATACTCTGTTTGCATGTGCTGCTCCACACTACCCTGGATGAACCTCCTTTTATTAGCAGTATGCATATTATTTAGTCAGATCAACCTCTCTTAGTGGGTATCAGAAACCCTCTTTTATCATTTAATTCACATATGGGGTTTGTGGGCTCTTTAAAACTGCATTGTTATATGCAATTTCCCTTTTATTTTCCACTTCTGACTCCATGAATCGGCTGGTGCAAACGAAAGATCTTCTCAGTGGAAGAGGGCCTGGAATTTGATGATCTTCCAGGACCCTTTCAACCCAATCCATCCTATGATTCTATGGTTAAGCCACTTACTGCATTTAAAAAGACTTGGCCTCATAATAAAGGCTCAGTAGTGCTTCCTCTCTATCCAGTGCAAAAAAACCCCACCGTTCCCCAGCATATTTTCAATATTTCACTAGGTAACAGACACCAGCTACGTAACACCACAGTATCAGCTGGGACACGAGACTTGAACAATCTGACCCGAAAATCCGTATGTGTGCTGGAAATCACCTTCTGGAGGAGCATTTCACATGCTAGCCGACTAGAGCAGAAACATAAAACAATAAGCCACTTACAGTTGTTAAAACCTCAGTACCTGACTCTAGATAAAGGACCTCGTTTTCCAGACAATGTGACAACATCAAATCCTGTTCTCCTGCCACCTTCTCTAACCTCCTCTGTGTAAAATCCATCAATGGGAACACCTGAGGATTTTAATGCCTGAGTCACTTTCTGGATCAAAGTAGTCTTCCCGACCCCTAAAAATAAAGAACACAAAGCATGCAGGATTAATCTTTTACAATAACCCCCCATTTTTAAACATCACAGTAAAGATTCAGTTCACCAGAAACTCTCCTTAATTTTTAAGTGTGCAATTTTTTTTTAATGGTAGAAAGAACAGAAGAACTTTCTGAAGCCCATCCTGTACTGACAGGGTAATGTTTTATTCATTTTTAAGTACACCCACAGTGAAATTGCAACAGCTGACCCTCTCTTACACCTCCTGAAGTCCCTTCTCACATGAATTATCCTGTGGTCCTGTATTTCCTTACCCAAAGACAGATCCTTGCCACCTGATGTTTCCTACACAGTCTAATGTACCTTTTACAATGTGAATGTTGACCATGTCCCAGCAACCCAAAAGGAGCCATTTCTTCTCTTTTGCCATTGCACAAGTACACTCCTTTACAACCTCCTTTTAAACTGAACTTTTATTACCTCTCTACAAAATTTAGCATTATCAATTTATTTTTTAACGTTGCTGTGAAAAAAATTAAAAAACAGAAGACAGAAAGTATTCTACAGAATAAACCTTTATGCTCCTGGAGATAAGAAACATAGACCACATGTGAGGTGCCTAAGGTAGCAAGATAAATCATTTCATCGTGCACGTATCTCCCTTACACTTTAGGCAGATGTAGGCACTACTTTCTTAACAGTCAGTATTGGTGGTAAAATATGCTGTGGCTTCAAAGACACCAAGTCAAACCATTAAGTAAACTTTATAAAAACAAAGAGATTCCTGGCACCTGAACAACAATAACATGACAAATGTGGCATCTCAGTATCTACCATCTTTCCCAGGCTTTGCAAGTTTATACTAATTTGTCCAAGGAGATTGTTTATCTGTAATTTGGCCACCTTTGTCAGTAAACTTGCCAAAGAAAGTTAAAACTATTCAAACTAAGTTTAAGAAAGCTTGAATTCTACATTTAGCTTATCAAAACAGCACATTCAACATCAGTAAAATGGACAGAGGCACAACCTAACCTCCGTGTCTCCCGGGGGCTTGCCAGGAAGACAGAACAAAGTGGGTGGAACATGCTCCTAGCTCTGCCTAGATGTAGCATTTTAAATTAATTCCAGGCAAGACAGGCATCTGCAAAAGGTTCACAGACCCACTGCTTTAGTTCCAGGCCACTGTGGTTTTTTATCAACCTTATAGTCAGACCCTCAAACTACATCCCAGACTACGACCATAATAATCAGATTCTCCTTCCATGATAAACTACTGCTTCAGCCAAGTCCTGGCCATCTGGGATACCAATTATTATCACAGAATCATGGAATCGCTTAGGTTAGAAAAGACCTTAAATGTGCTGGAATCCAACCATTAACCTGGCTGTCCCAAGCCCACTGCTAAACCTTGTCCCGAAGCTCTAGATCCCTGGGCAGTCTGTTCCAAGGCCTGACCACCCATTCCAGGAAGCTTTTCCTCATGTCCCACCCAAACTCACCCGCGTAGTAGAACAGTACTCTCTCTAGAAGTGCTAAAGTGCTCTTACAATTGAGTTAAGATATAAACACTCAGATAACATTAATGGCTACAGTTTATCTGAAGCAGGGTTGTGGTTTTTTACCCCCCAAGTACTTGCCCGTGGTGGGGGGTTGGAACTAAAGGAACTCTGATGTCCCTTCCCACCCAAACCACTCCTTGATTCTGTACTGAAGTGCAGGGTAGGAGCCAGGGGCAAAGCAGCAGCATGTGGAAATGTGAGAGACCCGGGATTAGACTAAAATGAGCTGTAATTAATAAGAAATTAATGAGGGCAACGAGGACAGCTCCCGTAGGCCGCCGCCGGGCCCGGCTGCAGCGAAAGGCGCTGCCGGGGCTCGGTCACACCCCGCGCCGCAGCCGCCCACGCACAAACGCTTCCGCCGGCCACAAGCGCCTCTCCTGTCCCGTTCCCCGGGCTCCGACGCCCCATTACCTGGGGGTCCCGTCAGAAAAACGTGCTTGGCCATGGCCGAGGGCCCCGCACGTCGCGCTGCGCTCTCTCCCCACCCCCGGGGCGGCTGCACCGGCCCCTCGCTCCGCCCTGCTCCCCTTACCGCTCCACCCCCGGCGTGATGCCGCGGCTCGTTCGGTGGCTGCCAGGGAGGAGGAGGCACAGGGCCGAATGCTGGCCTGTCAGCGGAGCTCTAACTGAGTGTGGGTGCTTTGGGGTGTATCACCAACAAACGTGTTAACTCGGAATGTATTTATGAAGCTTGTAGGGGTGAGTGTGACTTCAGTCCCAGAGCTTAGCTAATCATAGACAGCTTGGCTAAGTAATTCCTCACTTCCAATTACAGCGGCAGAGTAACTGCTTTCTACTCCATACGCTCAGGAGAGGAGCTTCACCCGGGTCAGGGGCTGTTGGAACTGTAGGTGGGGTTAGAGTGAGGATGGCCCAGCTAGGGGACACACAGGGGCTTTTGGCATTGCCAGCAGCCAGGTAGAGGTTGGCAGTCACTGTGGGTGCCTGGCGGTACCCCTGGAACCTTCTGGCTGAGGATTTTCCCCAAAGCTTTCCAGGCAGTTGAGGCTGAGGGCGACCAGACCCTTCCCAGCCTGTGGCCCAGGGCTTGTGTGCTGCCATGGTGTTTCCTGGAAGGTGGGCATTGTTTAAAGTTAGAATAGAAGAAAAAACAATTAATTTACTAACTGTAGGTCGGCATTTTCTTTCTCCAGCCAGCTTGGCCTATTTCATAAAGTTAAGAAAGCTCTCCCCAGAGCTTCTGATCCATTTCAGTAAACAGCGTGCTCCAGGATACAGCAAACCAGTCAACTAAAAGATGAACAGGTGGTTGATACTTCAATGCAGGCAGCAAACGTAACCAGGGAGTTAATACACAATCAGGGACTTGTTACAAAGCTGAGAAAACTGGGTCACATGTGACAAAGTTTGGCAAGTTTAACGAAGGTGCTGACAGACGTCTGTCTGCATCCCAAAGCATCGTATGGTATGGCCTCCTTATTTGTTTAGAATCTGGTGAAGAGGAGCTGTAAAGGAGCATGGAGAAGGATGTTTGTGTGTTCAGGCAGAAGGCTAGATGAAGTAATGCCATGACACCAAGTTTAGCTCATCTGTGCCTGGCCATAAGCACCAAAATGACTGCCCAAAAATACTGGGCTATGAATAGGATGCATCCTGGTTGTTGCTTGCTTCAGCTAGAATGTTTCTCTTTGGCTTTCATGTTCAGTAATTTCCCAATGATTTAAAGATTAATAATCATTCTGAGAAAGATGTGTATCTCAGCCAGATGAAATGTGTATATCAACGGGTAGAGCATACATTGCAGCAGGTAGCACATGTCATAGTAGACAGGTGATTTCCAGAAACTGAACACAGGATTTTTGATGTCACATATGGTCACTCTTGTTTATATTTTTATTCACTCTCTATTTAGTGATGCTGCATCTTTAAATATACAATACTTTCATGTCACTTAGGACCGGGGTCATTTCAAAGTGTGAGAGATGCAATCCTACATAATAGGAGTGCCATGTACTAAGATGATTTTGAGGAAAGCAAAAGATTATTTCACTCTCCACTTAGGGGTCAGCAGTGTTGTGAGGTGGAAATTATCATCACCATTTTCAGAAGGAGAAATTGCAACAGAGATGTCAGAGGTGGGGTTAGTAAATGGCACATTGGGTCCCTCGGGTGACATGTTGAACATGCACGGGATCCCAAAACAGAGGAAAGGAAGGAGTCTGTGTCATAGGTGTGATCACAACTTGCCAGTAGGAAGTGTGCAGTGGATGCTTAGAAACATTCCCTACCCCTAAACCCAGTGCAGTTTCAGAATGGTAGAGGAATCTTTCTCTCCAGCTGGATTGTATAAACCAGAACCTTTTACAGCTGCTCTATAATTGCAGGTGAAGCACCTCAGGTTTATGTAAAGGCTACCAATTAGTCAGCAATTAGGAAACATGTAAACTCTTCAATTGCAGCCTCAAGGATGTTGAAATCCGTATTTTCCCTGTGGCAGGAGAGTATCCTTACAAGCAAATTCACAACCTTTTCCTATTAAGGCTGAAGCATGGTATAAACACAAATTCAAGCTGTTTGAGCCATACAGAGCACAGTTAAGATGTTAATATAGAGGAGAATAGAGCTAGTTTCTACCCTCCACTTCATTGTACAGCCACTGAATATATGATGTAATCAGTACACTTATGGTTTACATAAAATTTGGGAAGTCATAAGAAGCAAAATTTATGTGCAATTCCAGCAGACCAGGAATTGTTTGCATTGTAGTTTAAACTTTCTTTGGTATAACTACTTCCTCGGATCTGGTCAGAGGGGAGATCATTGCTCCAAATTCCTGTTTGTCTGTTCTTTTGCTTTCACTGATGACCAGATTGTTAATTTATCATTCTGTCAAACATAACGACATTTTTTCCTCATTTGACATGAGTTGTATGGAACTTGTTTCATGCTTAATTAAAAAGGTGTGACAACTCTGGTACGACTTAGGGCAGAGGGCAGGAGGGTTGGGAGGTAACAAAGTCAGCTTCCCTTGTCATCTAAAATGAAACCTGCAGATTCATAGTTTACATTCTGTATTTTGTGTTTTTTTCAGGAGTGATGGAGTTGTAATGCTAACTAACTTGGTGTTCATCACGCATCTTTAATCTAAAGGAAAAAAGAGAGAGAACTGGATTTTTACTGGACTACAGAGACAAGAACAACACTATAACTGGCTATTTCAACCTTATCCTGAACATCCTGTGCAGAGCTTGCTGTGATTGATTTTGCAGGTAGGATTTCTATATAATATTAAGCTATTGCAGCCTATTGACTGGTTGCTCAGGCAGGCCACATAAAGAGACACAGTTTGTTTGACACAATGTTTTACTAGATTTCATAACTTCCATTTTCAGAAAGGCCTGTGGAGAATTTTAGGGCTGTCACGGCTGTTTGATGGAACCCTTCATTTTTAGTAGTACCTTACTATATAAGAACCATTTAATTGTGTTTTCAGATACCGTCTGACAGTTCACTGTGTGACCAAGGCTATGGTTGGATAAACAAATTTGTGAGCAAAGTAGTTGCAGTAGCATCAGAGCTTAAATTAGTGAATGTTCCACTTTGATATCTGTTGCAATTTGTACCACAAAATGATCTTTCCAGGATGTTCTGTCTAGGTTGAAGTGACTTAAATGCACCAAATCTGGGAAGTACTTATGACAGTTGTGCTATTAAGAGGACATTATGTTCGCTGAATTAATTGGAAGTTTTATGTATATTAGGTCAAAGATTTACTATTTAAGTTTGTTCCTTTTGATTCTATACTCTAGTCACTGCATGGACATGCAGGTTGCTCTAGAAACATGAGCTGCAGTTTGTGTTCTCTGTATCTGAATTCTGTATCCAGTGGTCTTTTGAGTCAGCCTGTGTTCTCTCATGTTCATGGGATATTTGCATCCTTGGCTGAAGATGATTAGCTGAAGTAGGTAGAAGCAACACATACCCTGGCAGTGTAGATCACTTTGAAAGAAAATAGACAACATGGGGTTTGCTCCTTTTTGGATGAAGAGAGAATTCCAGTATAATTAGTAGTAGTTCATTCCTAAAAGATTGCAAGGTCAAAAGATTATCTTGTCCAACTACCTAGACTCTGTTTTTGCCAGAAGAGGGACAGTTAAATTCAACTTGTGCTGAATTGGACTGGTTGAGCAAGGCCATGAAAGAAGTATTTACAAGTCTGACCTCCTGTGGAGTGCCAGGGGTAGGTGGTGATTCTGAGTGACCTGTGGAGACCTTAAAAGGTTGTTACAAGCTGTTAGCTAAGCCTAGGGAAGTCTGCACTTAGTGCTGGATATTTACTAAAAAAACCAACTTGGACAGAGTCCTAGACCTTTATGTTGAAGGGGTAAAATTAATTAACTGCAAGTTTCCAGACCAATGACTAGGAAAAGAGGTCATTTATGATATTTATGGTATTCCCTGGAGTAGAAGCTGGAAGGAATGAGAGTGTAATCTTCCATCTCCAACCTACACCCTCGACTGGGCAGTAGTTTAGATTTCAGCAATCTGCCTCAAGTAAGGTTGACAGCCTGGTTACAGTCTTATCCCTTGGTTTTTCTGGTGTTAAGTTTGAAGGAATTTTTTTTCCTCTTCTGAATCCCTTTTCTTATTCTGCCACAGAACTTGTCATTTGATGCATGGTGCATTGGATTTGCACAACATTTTGCTTACACCAGGATAGGAGGGTACACTTTGTTTTATAAGAGATTTAATTTTAGTGAATTCCTTATGTAGCCCTTGTTCTCACTTGGCACACGATGCTGCTGCTCACAGATATTTGGTCTAGCTGTATACCACTGGCCACCTAATGACATTAGTGACAGCAGGCCTGTGGAGTAATTGTGGCATCAGCAGGTGCCTGAGAATCAAGAACTGAGCATCTTCAGTCTGCCAGTCTTTAATCTTGAAATACCTATATTAATCAGCTATTAGCTACACACAAGAAATGCTCTAGGTGGAAACTGCAGTACTGCTTCTATTAGTGATTTTTCTGTTGTAAACGGAGACCAAACAACTTTCAAAGAGCGTAGTCCTCTGTACCAATATAGCATGTTGAACCTTCTGAACAATTGCAGAAGGTTTGGCAGAGAGGAAAAAGTGAAAAGTTGCTGCACGTGTTCAGATATAAGAGAAAGACCCTCTAATTTGTATGGAGAGTTATGCAGCATAAACAGAATCCTTATCATAGAATCACAGAATGATTTAGGTTGGAAAGGACTTCAGAGATTATCTAGCTGCAACCCCCTTGCCATAGGCAGGGTCACCTCTTATCAGACCAGGCTACCCAGAGCCCCGTCCAACCTGACCTTGAACACTTCCAGGGATGGAGCAGCCATAGCTTCCCTGGGCAACTGTTCCAGTGCCTCACCAGCATCACAGTAAGGAATTTCTTCCTAAAATCTAATCTAAATTTCACCTCTTTTAGGTTGAAATCATTCCCCGTGACCTAGTCCCTTGTAAAAGGTCTCCCTCCAGCTTTTGTGTAAGCCTCTTTCAAGTACA
>VZRI01013044.1:0-21473 GCA_013397515.1 Upupa epops
AAACCTCTCCCACGTGGACCTGTGAGATCTGGTATTTTACAGAACCAGTCATTATCATAGAATCATAGAATCATTATGGATCGGAAGAGACCTCGAAAGTTCATCTAGTCCAATCCCTTTGCCACAGCAGGACCACCTAGACCAAGTCGCACAGGAGCAGATCCAGGTGGGTCTTGAATATCTCCAGAGAAGGAGATTCCACAACCCCCCTGGGTAGCCCATTCCAATGTTCCATTACCCTCATTGGAAAGAAGTTCCTTCTGATATTTATATGAAACCTCAAAGAACCCAAAGCTCTGCCTGTAACAACAGTCTTGCAGCCAGATATGAATGGATTGAATCCTTGTATTCCATTGCGTGTGCTTATTCCAGAGTGGTAGTGATGAAGAAAACAATTTGTGCCCCAGACTCTTGTACCAAACGTCCCAAGGCCCTGTAGTCCCTCTTCATTCCCCTCAGGCTACAAATACAGCTTCCTCCCCATCTGTCTGTTAAATCAGCAGTGGGTAATAGCCATCTGATCTCACCAGCTTAGGGAGCATCCATGATCCGGGCTCCAGGTAGATTGCAGATGTCCCTGTGATGAGGGTCTGCTCTGCATATTGGGCCCTCAGTCCCTTTCAGGAGTGAGTCTCCAATAACTAGGACCATTCTCTTCTTTGTGGAGGAGGTTGTCATATTACTGGAAGTTTTCCCAGATTTCTGTGACCTTGCTAGGGCCTCTGGCATGAATCCCTATCTCCATCAGATCAGATAACATAAGACCCAGTTGTAGAGGCTTCAGCATCTTGAGGCAGCAAGCAGCCTGCTAAGGAGGCAGTGGCAGTCTCTTCAGACACAAGCAGGAGAACCCTCTGCTTGCATCATGTGGAGCAATAACAGGGCTGGGGAATCAGCAGCAGTGATTCAGCTTTAGTGTTCACTGAAACAGCAGCAGCCAGCTGTGGGCACCTGTTTGGGGAGGAAAGAAGAGGTTAAGGAGTGCTTGGAGTAAACAACCTGCAAAGAGGGACAAACAGGTTTGTTTGGGTTTTTTTTATTAAGTTACAGCAAAACATCTTTGGAGGGCCATTGCAAATAAAAACCAGTTTGGATCTACCTGCTCTGGGTGCTGCTGAGCTGGAGGCACTGGAGAATGGGACAAAAAGCACTGACCCAGCCACATAAGTCAGGCACAAGGGTGCAGTAGGATCCTGCCTAGTGCAGGTGTAGGAAAAATTGATTATTTAAGATGCTGTGAAAGATCTGGTGTAGACAGTGCTGTTGTAGGTCTGAAAACCCATGGAAGGCAGTAAATTGTCAAGGACTGATTTTTACTTGCTGTGGTAGAGTTCTGCTGGGCTGAGGTCCCATTAGGAGCAGAGCAAGGAGTCAGGATAAAGTTTGGTGCTTGTCCCATCATTTAGGGAAGTGCTGCTTTCCCAGCAGCAGCAAATTTGTAAACAACAGCTTCCTAGAATTAGAGAAATGAAAACGTCTCCTTTTCTTTCTGACTGGCAGGAACCTTGGAGTTTGGGTAACCATGAAAGTCACTTCTCTGAGCTATCAGTCAGAAATGGTTTTATAATCCCAATTAGGAGCTGATAACAAAAAAAATGAAGAGACCAGGAGAGTTTTTTTTATGTAAGATAAAACCCCATAACTGTGTGGGTTAAGCAAATTCAATACCAGAGGCTGCAGTGTCTGGCTGAACTGGCTGCCCAGCCCAGCCCTCCAGACAACGCACCAGTTACAGCTGCTCGGGGTTCTCTGTGTCTGTGGCAAACTACAGCTAGGACTTTGTGCTAGCTGCTCAGATACCAGTGAGTGGATGTGAGACTCTCATCTTGGCTGGAGAGAGATTCTTTTTCGCCTTTGCATGACCGCTTCTATTACACCATCATTAGCCACTGAGGTCATTGCGGGCTGGAGCATCATCCCTATGAGGAGAGGCTGACAGAGCTGAGGCTGTTCAGCTGGTAGAGGAGGAGACTGAGGTGGGAATCTGATCAACGCTGATCAATAGCTAAGGGTGTCAGCAGGATGGACAGACTTTCATGTTGAGGGAACCAGAGCCCTGACTGAGGCTGCCCAGGGAGGCTGTGGAGTGCCTGCTCTGGAGACATTCCAAATCCAGTTGGACTTTTGCTGTGGGATCTGCTCTAGGGGATCCTCCTGTGGCAGGGGATTGGACTGGATGATCTTCATAAGTCCAGTCCAACCCCAAACATTCTGTGATTCTCTGATAACCACAGGAATTGTCCCACAAAGCAAAAGAAGCAGGTTTTTTTCCCTGGCAAGAGTCAGCGGTGAGGACACATTCCAGTGTCCTATTCCTTTGCTGGGCAGAAAATGCTTGTGTTTGCATTTTCTTCAGCTGCTGCTCTCCTAGCTGCCAACATGGCTAAACTCATGAGGGATCAGCCTTGCTACTGCAAGATGGGCTTGCTTGGAGCAAAAGATTCCACACGCTTTGAGAGGCATCCATGCTGTTCTCCGAGTATCACTCTGCTGGCTGCCCTCCAGTAGCCTTATCTGGCTGATATAATCCTGCAGAAACAACACTGTAGAGCTAAAGCCAGCAACGAGTGTGGACGTGGTGCTATAAAAACACTGACCAAGGAGAACATATTTTTAATGTAACACAGGTGACCTGGAATATCTTTCAGTCCTGTGTCCATTCCCCTACACATAATATGGCAAATTTAAACACTTTCCAGTCCTTTGAGCTTAGATTTCTGGGTTGAGGGATCACAATGAAGTTTTATAGCCCTTCCTTATGAAGTGTGGCATTTCTGACATTATTTGATGTGCAAGAGCAACTGCATTAGTCAAAGGCTATGCTTGAATAGTTATCACTCTAAGCCCATGCCCTGGGAGTATTGTATTCGGTTTCCTCATTATTTCCAGCCCTGCAGGTTATACCAAGAGTTGCTATTAGTACATTACAGTCATAAAATGAAGGCAGTCACTTTCTATAAGGGTCAAGTTTACTCCTAGAAGAAGACAAACTTCACTGGACAGCTTGGCTGGCATGACAGTGCCCTGTTGCAAGCAGTTCCGCCACCCAGCTCTGCCTCCGTCAGTCTGAGACTCACTTGGATAATGCTATAACACAGCAAACCCCAGCATGCCAGTGTCTGTGTGACACAGCCATCAGCCTCTCCATCTGATGCATGTACCAAACACACTCCACAGGAGCTCAGCAGTCATTGGTCAGTGATGGGCACTGCATTCTGCTCTAGGAGAGAAGCAGTCTGGGTGTATTTAGCAGCTGGCAATTCTGGAGAAGTTCTCAAGTATTTGTGTTTGGTGAAGTTAGTGTGTCTCCCAAGTGGTCTTAACCTTGGCAGCATCTCACTGGATGGATGAAGCAGCTGGGCCAAGGTACTTCAGTGAAGGACTTGGCCCTGTGCATCACTCCTCTCTGCCAGTGCCTATGGGCTGGTGACACAGGTACTCGGAGGAATCATGGTGATTGAGATCATCACAGCTGAAGGACAACACTCCGAAAAGAAATTAGTAATCATGCCACCTAGCCTCCCTTCTTCATCAACACTCTTGGTCCTTCTAGAGCTGGTGACCCAGACTGTGGGTAAAGTAACCACCAGCTGGATTTTCTTCTAGCTACTGTGCTTGAGTTAGAGAAACTGCCGCCAGTGGAGCTGGTGTAAGGGTATAATTCCCCACTGCCTGCTGGACCTGATGGCAGCAGGGCAGGTAGGTTGCTCAGGACACCTGAGTGCACATCTACTGCTGAGAAAAGTCCTAATAGCTGCTTGGAATGGAAAAACCCCAGCTGAAATCAAAAATATCTTTTTCAGGAGGACCCTTTTCCTTGACCCCCAATACTCTGTGTTTCAAAGACCAAGACACACATCCAAGGGGGACACAGAATGAAATAGCACAGAGCACGGGTGTCGGCCTGTGCCGAGGTACGGTTCTCTGTGATCTGAAACAGCCACAGGGTTTCAGCAATACCTCAGAAAGATTTCAGTCAAATACTGTGTGAGATAGAGAGAAAAAACTGGTTTGAGTATCACCCTCTCTGTTCCCCTCTTCTTTTCTTTTTCTTTTTAGTGTAACAAGTGCCGCCATTAGCGGGATCAAGCTGCAGGGGAGCCAGGGGCAGGGTTGGAGGAGGGGGGTAGNGGAAATTTTCTGACTTTATAACTGGAACTTGTTTTTGAGCGAGAGTTGTCGGCTCTACAACTGGAGATCGTTTTGAGCGGGAAATCTGTTCGGCTTTGGATTGGTTTCCCCACAGCTATTGCAAGTGGCTGCGGAGGAGGTGAGCAGGCTGCGTGACTTCTGGCCGCGATTTGCCGCCTCGCACATCTCGGGACCCCTGCTGTTTGTCTTGGGCTTCTGCTTCCCCCCAACTCCCCGGAGCTCCTGGCTTCGGACACCCTGCTCTAGCTGCTTTTCTGCTCTCTGCTGGCTCCCACCGCTTCCTCCGCGCACTGAATCAAGCGCTGTTGGCCGCCGCAGACTTGCTGCCGAACCTTACCCACTGGAGCCCCCTGTCCCCGGCCCACCCGGAAAGCTTTTGCTACTGGGGCCACTTTCGCCCTTTGGTCAGGCTCCAGCACTACCTTCTGCTGCTTCCCCGGCACCTGCCTTCGACTCTGCTGGATTACACGTCAGGTTTCGGGGGGTGGTGGGTTTTGGCATAGCGTACGAGTTTTTGAGGAGAAGAATTGCCTTTATTTTTGGTAGTGTTGTTATTTAATAAGCCTTCTTTTATAAAGTTATTTACTTTTCACTGGCATTCTGGGTGTCAAACCTTTCTTATCAGGTGGATCAGGGGAGGGAAATTCCTAACAAGGTCTCTCTGTATCCAAATTTGTTTCAAACCGGACCAGACTTTTATAATTCCCACATCTGTGCCATGGACTGAAGCAATTACCATGTTCTCCTTGGCCCTGCCTTCCCTCCAAAAATTTGCCTGTAAAATAAAAAAAAAATAAAATTCCAAGATATTCTCCTATACATTTTTTAAACTGAGAAATAGTTAAACAATAATGATGTGATAGGTATCAACGCCACCACTTGAAAGTATTTAAAAGCTGAAGTGCTAGGTCAGGTATGAGAAGAGAAATGCAGTATCAGGATTAAGTGTTTTACATTCTGGAGGTATTTATTTACAGAAGTGTTTCCAAAATGTCCCCACAGACTATGGATCTGTCTAGTACCCACAGAGAGTCGTCGAAGATACCTGAGGAGGCTTCTCTGTTATGTTTTGGGATTGGTGTAAAGCTTATTCAAAGGTAGCCAAAGGGATTTCAAAAGGTTCCTGCACCAACTGGTCTACTTGCTAAGCTGCTGGTTTAATGGTCAACAGGTTATTTGCCATCATCTTATGGTCTGTTAGAACTGCTGGAGCCACAAAGCTGATCCAAGGGCCAGAGCACCTCTGCTATGAGGATGGGCTGAGGGAACTGGGGCTGTTCAGTCTTGGGAAGACTTTGGGGGAACCTGCCTTCCAATACCTGAAGGAAACTGACAGGAAGGATGGAGAGACTTTTCCCAAGGGGATCAAGTGATAGGACAGGGGGAAGTGGTTTGAAACTGAAGGAGAGGAGGTTTACACTAGACTTGTGGAAGAAGTTTGTCAGTGAAAGGGTGGAAAACTGCAATTGATTGCCCAGGGAGATAGTGGCTGCCCTCTCCCTAGAGGTGTTCAAGGTTAAGTTGGATGGGGCTCTGGTCTGGTGAGAAGCATTGCTGCCCCTGGCAGGGAGGGTGGAGTAGATGAGCAGTAAGGTCCCTTTCAACCTAAAACATTTGTGCCCATATGCTTGTAACTATCAGTCGGTCATATTGTTCATGCTGAGCATATTTACACCTTCTAGGAATCAGATATTAACCCAAATATTGCATGAACGGATGTAATCTGGGTAGGAAGCACAAGCCTTCTGGTCCATGAAGCCCAGGTTTCAAGAAGGCTCTTTTAACAGCCACAAGTCCCCTAAACTGCAGCTAACAGCAGCAGGAGCAAAGACTGAGTGGAACATCTACACCTTGAGCAGGACTTCACTTGAACTAATTGACTCATGGTGCTAGAGGAGCCCAAGCTGTGTGAGGATCTGCCCTTGCCACTGTGTGCGTAGGAGAGGAGCAGCCTAGAGCAGTGGCACCTCGCTGCCTAACGACCCGCGAGCAGTCAGATGATGTATGAGCACTCTTCTCCTTTCCAAGCAGCAGTGGCGGAACACTGACTTGTTTCCATGGCAACCCCGAAAAAGAATTACAGCTTTAAAATTGACTGAATGGTAGCCCCATGAAAAAGTAAAGGGCAGCCCATATCTTCTAAAATATAATTTAGTACTAAGTCACCTGAACAGCATTAGCTAAAAGGATTTCAGCACTAGACTCGGGAAGTGACCCATTTGGGATATGGAGTGTTAGGTTTTTTTAATGGTGAGCGTTCGAGTTGAAGGGCCTGGCAGACACACGACGACGTAAAGGAGGAGGAGGAGGAGNCTGCTCAGGACACGGAGGAGGAGGAGGAGGAGGAGGAGGAGGTGGAGGAGGAGGAAAATCCCCCCCTTTTCTGCCTGAAGTCTCTTATCAGAAAAAAACAAGAAATTATTGAGGTGAAGGGGAGTGGAATAGGCTGATGGATAGCTGGCACTTCTGTAAAGGAACAGTCATACACATGGTAAGTGTCTGCTGCAAAAATGCATGGGGAAGGGAAGAGAATTGTGGTGGAAATCAAACAGTCCATGGGGTGAGTAAGGGGAAGCTTCTATATTTAGACTCGAAACACATCCTGTTGGATGAGGGGGCCAGCACCTGCCTCTAGCATGATGCATTATCCTGCCCTCAGAAGGCTGCTCAAATCTAATCCTGGAGTCCCTGAACATCTCAGAAAGTTGGGGGTTTTTTTTGCAGAAAAAGTCCCATTAACTTTAGCTGGAGCTGAGAACGGTGCTCATGATTTGGTCCTTTGCATGAAATGCAAGGACTGGGAAGACGGGAAGGGAGCAGTGATTTGTAGATGCAAGGTGACAAGTTTTTACATGACAACAGTTTAAAGAACAAATCAAGTTGATTATGGGAGCAGAAAGTTTCCTATTCAAACAAGAATAAAATGAGATACCTGCACTTCCCATGTGCAGCAGTTACAGGTTGGCACGACCCCCATATTTAGGTGGTGGGGTCAGATCAGATTAGAGAGGCAGATCTGTAGCTGCCAGGAACTGACAGCAGGCACCCGCACAGTTCAGGGTTTGGTCAGACAAATTCCATTGCCTTTTACAAAACTCAGTGTTTTACCAAGAGATATGGCCAAAACACCACTGGGACCAGGGTAAGATCATGCAGTGAGGAGGGGCTCAGCCTCTTCTCCCTGGTGGCAAGCGATAGGGCCAGAGGAAATTGCTGCAAGCTGAACAGGAGAGGTTTAGGCTGGATGTTAGGAAGAATTTATTCACTTGAAGGGTTATCAAATGCTGGAAGAGGCTGCCCAGGGCAGTAGTGGAGTCTCTGTCTCTAGAGGGATTTAACCAACTTGTGGACCTGGTGCTGAGCAACTTTAGTGATGACCTGGGAGCAGTGGGTCAAAGGTTGGACTTTACGACCTTAAAGGTCTTTTTCAACTAAAGAGATTGTATGAAAATAGGTTTTCACTCAGGAGTAGGGCCCCATGCAGTAGGTACCCCCAGTCTGAGTTGCAAGAGTGAGCTGTGCTGAGATCACAATGTCCCTGCACTCTACCAGTGGTTTACGAGGAGCAGCCAAGTGTAAAACTGCACCGATAAGTCATGTTCTAAACCATGAGTATAAGCACCAATGTTGATTTCTAGAAAAGGCCATAGGAAGGAATCAGCTTCATGTTTGGGTAAACAAGGGTCTCAGTCTGCAGCCTTCTTTGCTTTACTTTACTTTTTTATCCCAGCAGAAACTTGCTCAGATCCTGTTTTCACAAAACCATCACTTTTGACTCGTAGCAACACATTGTCCCTGACTCTCAACAACGATCAACACTGCTAATCCCTTAGGCTGGGATTTTCAAAAGGATCTCAAAAAGAAAAAACTCACTGCAAGAAACCCGCACTCCCAGGCACTTTGGCCATCCCTGGCTGTGGATTCCAGCAGCGGAGAAGCCCAAGGCCACTGCTAGGTCCCCTCCATTGCCCTCTTCTGGGAATGCTTGCTTAAACCATCACATTAAGGAATAGGTTGAAACAAATCACAAATGTGCTTAATAACGTATAAAATAGCCGAGTAAAATTGTCATGAAAATTTAAAGGCTTGGGCAAAAAACCCCTACACCTCTGCCATTTCTACTGATGACAATGATAATGAAAAAAATAACGATGTTTTAACTCACCCATCAAAAAAATTTATTCACCCTGAGAGAGCAGAACCGTGCAAAGCTGGTGGAAAGATATACTTACCTTGGATTTATAAACCGCTCCTCAGATACAGAGACACAGGATGAGGAGTTGTCTCATTTACATTCCCTCGGTCACTCTTCAGCATTTCTTTAGCCAAGTGTATGCAAATTCTTTGAAGTCATTAGAGTTTCTGAGAGAGAAGCTCAGCCACAACCTGTGTCCCACAGACATGTGTCCATACGGCTGAGGCAACGATGGCTTGAGAGCACTTGCTGCCAAGGGAACCCACTGCGTAGCTGGGCACCACATGGCAGCCAGCAAGTCATTGGATGCTCAAGTGTGAGGAAAGCAAGAGGTGAAGAGTGAGTCAGAAGCCGTGGGCATAAGATGCCAACACATGAGTCTCCTCATAATTTCCAATAAAAACACAAGGTCTAAAACCAATGCTAAGCTCAGCTGTGACTCCATGTCTGCGACCCATCACACCTCAAAGTGATCACCCTCCCAAGGTGGAGATTCCACAGCCTGAGCCTGCCTTGTTTCCTGGGTGGCAGCTGGGCCTAGCCTAACCTTTGGCATAGGCTAAGTCAGCTGCTCCTTCTCTCAGTCTCCTCTGTAGTGATAATTAATGAATGTGACATGCACCAGACGCTCTCTCTTTGAATTGTCTTTGAGTGATTTGCCACACAGAGGGTACCTCACTGCCTGAGCACCTCACCCACCACTGCTGCGAAGATTTATACAGATTTGTCACCATGAGCTAGCATGGCTTCGCAGTAATCATTAATCTGCTATCCTGTGTTTAATTGCTCTTATCTGCTGCTGCGGAGAAAAGGAGCAGTTCATTAGGCAGGAGCAGCTCACTGGTAACATCCCCTTGCTCCTCTGGCCTTGAGCCAAAGGATGTTGGACCCCTCTCCTTCCCTTTTGTGCCTGTAGGGATCCACAATCTTGTGCTGGAAAGCTGCTGGATCTGGGATGGGGAGATCAGTGTGGTGTCCCCTGTGCCTGCTGGCACTGGTGGGGATTAAGAGCGCCCATAACCCTCCCCAGCACTCTGATCAACCATTTGGCCACCAGGTTGCACAAAGCTCTAGCCAAGCCTTACCCAACTTCACCCCTTTTCTCCCTGCCTGGATGGTTTCCCCTGCAGCCTCATGATACTGACACTCTGACATACACTTTTCCCTGAGGATGTGGCTTATGGCAAACCCCCACAAAACATGAGGCACTGGTTAATGCAATGGGCTGCCAGCTCCTATTCCTCATGCTCAGGATGAGAGGTAAGTGCTTGCCAGAAAAAGCAGCACCACAGACACTGGCACAACCCAGCCATCAGGTAGGAAAAACTCAGCAGCTGCCCAGTGAGAGATGTGAACACAGCCCGTCTGGAACAGACGGCGCAGAGAAACCCAATATCTCCTAAGTGAGTTTCCTTGGCTGTGAGCTCCAAATGACACCTTTTGCTCAGAGGCCCCTTAGGCACAAAGAATCAGGGTAGCTGGGATGTATAAAATAATGTATTTAGTTTGGGGGTTATATGTCTTTCAAATGAGAAGGGCCTGTTGTTGTGAGCTTCAAAGAAGCAGCCAGTGTACTTCTTAAAGCCCAAAGAGGTTGTTTTATGATGCAAAGGATAAATCTCTCAGTAGAAACAGCGGTAAGTAAATGCAGCTGTTCTATACCAAGAGCTGGAGATGTGGGGAAAAACCTGCTCTCTTTTGAAAGGGAGCAAAGACAAAGAGGAAATACAGAAAGGCTGAAAGGTGAGCAGATTTTTTCCTATGCTGCAATCAGATTTATGTGGACTGGGGGTAGGCTTTGGCTGCAGCAGCATGGGGTGTGTGGTAGGACATGCGAGCTAACACCCCCTTTGAAAACAGGGCCTGTAGGTTCCATCTGAGTATCAGCTGGTTTTTGTGGTAACTCCGTTGCAAGTTTCTAATTCCTTGGGTCCACATAACACTGGGAAACAGAGGAGGGACATGAGAGCCTTGTGGATGTGTTCATATTGTGTGACAGGTAATGAAAGAAACAATGTGTGGGGAGAACAGGACAATTTAACTCCAGCTTAGTGACTCACTGAGGAGCAGCATTTCAGACAGAGGCAGGTGGCTGAAGAGAGCGTTTTAGACATCCTGTTCCCAAACATGTCTCCTGCATTGCTGTGGGTGAGAAGTCTCCCAGAACTCAGAAGGCCTAAACATGGTTGCTTCAAGAGGAAGGAGGCACAAAACACTGTAGAAATCCCTTCTGTTCAATAGCAGACTGCAAGATCAGCTATAAAACTGCAGGGTCAAAGGTCTGTCTGGCTCAGCATCCTTCTGCTGGTACTGGCAGCCAAGTGATGCTGAGGGCAGGTTGCAAGGGCATGCAGGTCTTGAGCAGTGGCCCTCACATGCTGCCCCCCTCCAGACACTGCTCCTGACTTCCACCTCCCAGCAGCTCAGCATTTTCTTAGCTGGCAGTTGCCTTCAGACCACCACAGCTAACAAGCAGTAACGTCTGTATCTTTGATGTGAGAGTTCAAACTCATTTGAACCCATTTACAAAGGGCAACCCCAGTCTGATTGTCCGCTAGACTCACCAAGATGAACAGAAGCAGCCTGAAATGCAGTCTGTCCTCCCATTTCTACCAGAAAACTTGCAATCACATGCTCTGCGTTCACAGCTGCAGCTCTTTAGGGTCCTACACAAGGCATTAGTGTTTAGCTGAGCCTGAAGTCTACCTGGACTGTGTTTCAGTGTTGCAGGGTTTGTTCCTCCAGAGCAACAACCAAACAATTAAATAATGAGAGAGGAGACAAACCAGCTGGAGCTGACGGCCTCTAGCCATGTGCTGTCCCTGTGCTTCTTTGGCATCCCATGTCCTGAACGGGGTCAGCAGCTGCCCAGCCTGCGGTATGAGGCAGGCGAGGACACTAAATCCTCCCTCTGGTGCTCCCGAATGCTCTGATGTGCTGACACTTAAAAAGCAGCAGAAGAGATAATGACAGCTGAGCTCCACCAGGTAGCAATTCAGGTTCTGTGGCTGTGCATTGTATTCACAACAAGGACATCACATCACGGAGCTGCAGAGCGAGCAACACGGGAGCTGGAAAAAACAAAATACTCACTGATCTGCTGCAACTTCAGCAGCCCTGCTCTCTCAGACAGAAGCCCAGGTAATAAATTATCATAATTTTGAAATTGAAGCATCTTATAAATATTTACTGGTTCTGGTCCTTGCTAGCAAACAAATCCTAGTTAAAAACCTCCAATTCCACCTTCTTCATTTGCTCAGAGGCCTTTCAATCGAACAAATTCCTCCTGGGTTCTATTTCCTGGCTGCCGCTCCCACCACCCAAAGATAGTAATTTCTGTAGAGCTTTGGGGAAATCAGGACAGCAGTTTTTCTGAGTTATGTGAGGGAAGGGGCAAGAGTATGCTTTTCCCATATGCTGTGATTGAAATGTTGTGTTTGCATCAGTCAAAACCAGCTGTAGCTATAAAATTTTTAACTTAGCTTGATTTATTGCTCTTTTTGAGGGAGGAAAAACAAAAGAGATCTCAAAACAACCTGTTCAGTAGATTTTGAGTTAGGTTATGAATGGTTGGGTCTGGCATATGTGCAGCTACAGTGTTGTCTGGTGGGGTTTTCTCAAAGCTCTTGAACAGGAACACTCTCACTTGCATGGCAAGCACTGGGCCAGGAGTGCTAGCTGAGGGTGGCAACACTAGAGGACACTCAGCACTGAAGGATATTCAGCACTAAAGGATGCTCAGCACTAGCTGGCTTTCTGAAATAATATCATTGCTTAAGACTGTTTATTCCTCAGAAGTGTTTAACTGCTCCATCTTCACTGTGAGTTGCAATGTCACCTTTACTTGAGTAAAACATCATAGTCCAGCCGGCTCTAGTGGGACCTCTGACAGAAGTAGATGCTACTGCGTCTGAATCAACATATTGGTGTGACCCATTGAATACCGTGCCCCAAAGAGCTTCAGCTGTTAAATGCAGACACAGGGAATGATGTGGCAAATCAGATCTTGGTCAAATCCCTCCCTGGGAGGGGACTGAGACACTGGAACAAATTGTCCAGGGAGGTTGTGGCTTCTCTATCCCTGAAAGTGTTCAAGGCCAGATTGGATGGGGCTCTGGACAACCTGCTCTGGTGAGACATTTCCCTGGCCACGGTAAGGGGTTGGGACTGGGTGATCTCTGAGGTCCCTTACAACCCAAACCAGTCTGTGATTCTATGAACAGAGACACGGGGAACTCAGGGGAACTAAATGACATGATTTCTTTTACAAACACAGGAACTGGTGAATAATTGCCAAGCACTTTCCCTAAAGACTGTCCATGATATCTTGAGAACATCCTGGGTTTTCACAGAAAAGAATGTGCTTTCTTTCTGATATTTTGGGTTGCATTTTGGTTTTCAGTTCCCTCTCCCCTTCTTGTCTTCCTTTTTTCATCTTAGATGCAATAAGATAAAACCCTCTGGAGCTGATGTTCCTCTTCTCTCATCATGCTCTCTTGGAGGGGTCACCCTGCCAGTAAAAGATGTTATCTTGCTCCTTTCTCCCTGGCGTTGCAGTGAGATAGGAAATGGACCGTACTGGAGCTTGTACTGCTGTACTGCACAGCAGTTGAAACTTGGTCCTGATGAGGTAAGACAAAGCCTTCCATGCATTTTGTTTGTGTGAGAAAACCCCACACAAATGATTGACTCACCTCCCTGGTCCCTGTGGAGTGCTGTGGGTTCCACAGAGGGAGTAGTCTATTACTGCAGCACAGACACTTGTTTATCTGTGCCCTGAAAATCTTCTCTAATATTTTTTCTCAGCTGTAGCAGTTGGTCCAATGACAGATCTCATCGCTCCTTACAAACCCTGTCCTACCTGTGTCCTTAAGATTGTTGAAGATGTGGTAAGATACCAGTTTGTTATCAGTAGGAGCCAAAGGTTGATACTGGGATAATGCTGAAAGTAGGGGTTAAAGAATGACATGGTGGTTGTCAGCAGGGAGATTATAGAATCACAATTGCATCTTGCTTGACAAATTTCCAAAAGGGAAGGAGCCCATCACTTGGCTGTTAAAGAAAATATTAGGTTAAGGCTGAATTGAAGGAAACCACACTGAGCTACAGCTACTGAAACATGGCACATTTGTCCTTGCAGCTCTGACAGCCCTGGTCACCTTCCTGCCTTGGGGACTTCTGCAAATAAAATTTCGATGAGGCTGGAGAAGCAGTTGGGGTCTGCATGAGACTATCCTCAGCGCAGTGGTTAGGGCACACAGGGCACACAGTGCTGGTCCTGGGGCTGCAGCTAGCGCAGCTCTATCTGGCTTTCTGTTCCCCACCCCACATGCTGCGGGTTTTGCTTTTGCTGGCAATAGTTGTTTTCTCAGTAACAAGAAATGAGCCAAAGTCTACAGTGTAAAATGATTTTTTTCACCTCTCTCACCTTTCCATGGCAATTGGCAGGATTTGCAGGTTTCACATTACGTGTCAAGCTGCTTCCAGAGGCTCCAAACTCCCAGACTCTTAAAAATCAATGAGCTAGACACAGTGAAAGCTCAGGAATTTCTTGCTTCATCACGTACCATACAGGATCTTAACAGTGCTTTAAAAGAAAGAAAACAAGACTCATATACAGAGCATACCCAGAACAGTGGCCTCTCTGCGTCTTGGAGAACCTGACATAGCTGCCTGCAGTGGGGCAGATCCCATCAGTGTACAGGTTACCAGTTAGGAGCTGTAGGTGGGGATTGAGGTGGCAAAGGTGCCTCTAATCTTATTGGGACGTTTGGGATCTGTGGCTTCAGTGGAGGTGAGGGGATGTGTCAGGAATAAGCGTAACATGCGTATAAAGATTGCTTTGGTCAGCATAGAGGAGCCCACCTGTCCCAGAGAAGAGTCCTGGAGAGAATCATAGCAACAAAAACAGACTTAAAGAGAAGCAATACAATTTGAAAGAAAGGTACAAAGACAAGCTGTGGGAGGAGACCTGCTTCTCAGCTCCAGCGAATCTTAGGTTGATTCCAAACATGAACTTCATAGTGAAAAGAAGTAATTGAGATCAACTTGAATACTTACTGAGCAGCACTGAGCCATCTCGAGGGAACTGGGGTGCAAGAGGGTGAAGGAGAGTGCAAGCAGATGCCCTTTGTGCCCCACCAAGGAAGGGCTGGGGTTTGCTATCTGCCTCTCTTTTCTGATGCGCTGGGCAAGGGCAGCAAAGTAAGAATGAAGCAACTTGGAAAAAAACCCAGCTAACAATCAGGAAAAATGTTTATTCACCTAGGAAAAAAACCAACAAGCTCTATCAACCTATTCACACATTTCAACAAAATCTGTTTTGATCTGGTGCTGGGGTAACGAATCACCTTTTGTTTCCACATGGGAAGAAGCACCCACCAGTAAATGGATGGAAATGGGGACTAATTTGTAAGTGCCATTTTGTGAAGGGCACCCGAAGCGCTGGTGGCACGTCCTAGTTTTTGACCATCTGGCAACACTGAGGGCTGAACTAATGTAAAAACCTTGAGAGACCCCATTTGTAGCAGGAACGGCTTTAGACTTCAAATTTTAATGAAGCGAGATCTCAAATCAATGCTGCCCTAATAACGCAGGATGGATTTGGGCCAGGACCTGGCACTGCTTACACCAAAAGGCCAGAATTCCAAACACAGAGACTAAACCTTTCTTTCCTAAAGGGAAAAAGATCTGTTAATAATTATTGTGAGCCAGGAGAAAAATGTAGAGCTCTCTAGATGCAAAGGAATGGGCAAACGCAAGTGTGAGCGAGGTCATTAGCTCAAGCTCTGCAGTTGCTGTCCAAAGGAGCTCCTCCTCAAAGCTGCCAGGAATGTCTTTCTAACAACTCAGCTGTTCTGGAAGTGCCTCTTTGGATACTGCAGAAGTCACACAAAGAGAGGGCATAGCGAAGAACATGTGAAACTCACCATGAATCCTAATCCCAGCCCAGGGCTTGCCATTTGAGGAACAACTTGGGGAGGCAGCTGGTCTAGTGAGTGGTGAAGTGGGTGAGATGACGAGACCATGGCTGAATCACTAGACATGAGGCAAGTCTCTGGCACTGCTTGCCTCAGTTTCTCCTCTGCAGTGATGATGGTGACCTTGTGAAGCCACAGCACAGATGGAAAGTGCTTGTAAAGGGAAAGTGCCGCTATTCAGGGAGGTGAGGCACCAAGCAGCTGAGCGACTTATCTGCAGGCACACAGCAAGTCAGTGGCAGCTCTCAGAATAGCACGTGGGTCTCTCAGCTCAACATGAACAGATAATGCTTAATAAAGAATTTAAAGCAGCAATTAAGGGCTCAATTCTACCAACTTCACATTAAGTGGGGAATCCCTCGGCCTCCTCAGGAAGGAAGTACAGCGCCGAGCAAATAAGCACAGCAGACCCAGGACCTGCTTTGGATGAACAGTGTCGCTTGAAGGGTTTCAGCAAGCTCAACTTGCAGTTAGTGCTGAGGATTAAGATTTGAAAGCAAGTGCTGACACACTGAGGTCCTTGGAAATTTTGTCTGTGAGGAAATCTACTGTATAATTAAATTTGCAGTTTCCTTAGTGGGACCATCATTTCCTCCCATGAACAAAAAAGATAAATTTCTTAGATATTCTGTCATGGAGCCTTCTAATGTAACAAGGCTTGACACGCTGAGTAAGTAACTCCACAGCTTTTAAGAATAATCTTTTTGATAGCAGCGATTCCCGGAGCTGATAACCTTCCTAAAGACAACTGAGGAGTCTACCTACGAGCTGTGGAGTGCGGTTTCACTAGCCACCGGGGGATTGCAGTCATGACCTTGTCCAGAATCTCTGACAGGATTTTGGCAATGAGTGCAGCGTTCAGAGGCCCGTGAGGAAATGCAAACTTCCCCGTCAAAATGCCAGTTGATAAGTAATTCAGCAGGAGTCCCCAGGTTATGCTGGATGTTGGAGGTAGATTCAGATGAGATGAGACTTGGGGTACCATCAGGACACTGTTCCACCGTTGGGGCAGCCTGAGAAGAAGAGGTCTTTGGGACAGACCTCATCTGAAATATAGCTTCCCTGTGACACTGTACCTGTGAGTTGTGATGCAAGTCAGTCAGCGACCTAAAAAATTTAACTATTTGCATGTTAGAAGACATCCAAGATGACCATGTTGGCTTCCTCTGGTATCTCCCATTTGTAGCTGCCATTTATATGGTTAGGGCTGCTGCCTTCAACGATTGCTGTCTTCACATTTTGGAAAACCTCAGTGGAAAACCTGTCTCTTTTGCTTTATGATAATTTATTCAGACTCAATGAGCAGCCTTAAGTCTTTGAGTGAGAAGGTTTAGTAGCTAGGTTTTTCTTTTACAGGAATTAATTATAACCAAATAAAGCTGCACACAAATGAGAGTCAAGAACAGCACACAGATGGTCTTTATCAAGGATTATACATCATGGGGTTACAAACACACAGGACATGGGGTGCCCCCACTGGTCTTTTATTTCAACAGCAGCTCACATCTGCAGAGAGAAACCAGCCTGTCTGCTCTGCCTCTCCTCTTCCTGACTCAGTTCAAGGTCAGACCATGAGGCAAAGCAAATGGATGCGAACATCCGAGCTCCTTCACATCTACAGCTGCTGGTAGGAAGTGAAAGTCCAAACTAGAGTTATCTATAAGGAAGCTATAAAAAAGCTCATTTATGCCACTGGAGGAAGGAAAATCAAGATTTGTCAGGATTGAATGTCCTCTGTTGTAGCTGGGAATCATACGTCTGCCTGCATTTCACTCCTGTTAGATGAAGAAGGTGCTCTGCTCACTATGGACAATCTTTTGGGGTGCAACCAAGCTCTGGCAGTGAGCTTGGTTGTGAGAAGGAGCTCTGCAGGAACAAGTTGGTTATTGCTACTGAATTTCAGCCACAAAGTGAAGGCAGAGTTTCCTGCATTGGAGTTTCTTTTCCCTTATGTGCATAATCAATCCTAAACTGTCTAGCACTAACCTGCTGACCTGTGCAACCCTGCACCACAGACATTCAGCACTGCAGTTGAAAGCAGCCTCTTGGAAGAGCTGATACTTTCAGAAGGCAGTTCCGCATCTGGATTCAGCTGACACTCAAAGGAGTCCAGCCTCAGATATATCTTAAAAGCTGAATCTGAATTTTTATGGAGATGCCTGCATAAAGCAGCCAGATCTGGAGAAAATGGGATATTCTCTTTGGGAACAGAGCGGGTCTGAATACCTGCCCATTTTTTTAAACATTTAATGGGTGCTGCATGTATGACAAAGACTTTCAAAGCTGCTTTTCCCCTTGTGACATCTGTTTGGTAGCTCATATGAGATAAACCATGGGGTTTTTTTCTGTTAATTCAGTTCACATAAACAATTTTAGTTAAAAAGGAATTCTTTGAGGGAAATGAATGAAGTTACCTACTGTGTGTCTGAGTCCCAGGAGAAGATCCTTGGTTCCATCTGAACAGTGTTTTCCGGCAGGCTGCAGTGGTGCATTCTCTTGGCAGAGGTCCCTCCATAAATCACACACTACAGACTGTAAAAAAAGATGAACGTTTGGTTTGTTACCCTGAGATTCCCTGGCAAATATACATCCGAGAGAGCTTCTTCATGTGACTTGACAGCTACCTAGTGATAAAGAATGAGAGAAAAGTTCACAACAAGGGCCTTCAGGAACTTCAGGGGGACAAATGGTCCTCTGATCACCGTGAAGCTACTTGGGGATAGAGGAAAAAACCAGCAAACTCCTGTGAGCCAGAAACACATTCTAAGAAAATCCGAAACATTTCTGTAACCTTGGCCTGCCAGAGTGCGAAGGATTCAGGTTTAAGGCTGAATCCAGAAGACACGTATGAACTGCAAGCACAGAGCAGCATCAGGGCTGATGAAGGGGTACAAAGCATTAAGAAAAAGGAAACCACATGATCCTTTCTGACTTCTGCTCACAGCTGGGGAGCAGGAACTGCGGTCATCAAACAGAAAACTTTATAGCAGGTCCTAGCAAATGTGGTCACTCAATACCTAATTAAACACTTCGCCCCTACAGCAGTAAACTACAATGTAAGACAAAATATTACTGAATCACAGAATACCCCTGGTTGGAAAAGACCTTTGAGATCATCAAGTCCAACCTTTGGCCCAGCACTGTGGGGTCACCCTTAAACCATGTCCTTAACACTGTGTCTACCTGCTGTTTAAATCTATCCAGGGATGGGGCCTCTACTACTGTCCTGAGCAGCTTGTGCTGATGTTTGATAACCCTTTGGGAGAAGAAATGCTTGAATTTTCACAAAACCTGCCTTTTTGTGGACAGCTACATCCACAGCTACATCAGTGGCTTGCCGAGGAGCGTGGCTTGCCAAGGAACATGACTTGAAATACCAAGCTATTGTGGTATCAGACCCTCCTTCTCAGAGTCTGTGAGGAAACTCCCTGTACATGCTGCCTTCCCATGTCTGGTCTAGAGACAGCACTATCAGAAGGACCATTTAGCTTAGGGAGCTGGGGCTGTTCAGCCTGAAGAAAAGAAGGCTCTGGGGAGACCTTAAAGCAGTTCCCAGTAACTGAAGTACAGGAGAGCTGGAGAGAGACTTTTTACAAGGGATGTGTTATGATTCATAGCAGATATCTATCGATATAATTATTCAGTCATGGTGCAGGAGCTTGGCCACAAAATGAAACTTTAACTTCAGCAATACTCATAACTACAGCTTTAAAGGCTGGAAGGTTGTCCTCAAGACACCTCTGGTATGTGTCGGGGGGCAGGGGGGACACATGCCTGTACCTGTGCAAAAGTGTTCATAAAGTGCTGCCAGTATTGGTTCTCTCAAGATCAGGGACCTCCACTGGAGTGAATCCAATTTCTCCGTACCTCTGTACTGCTCAGAGACTTACATTTCAGTGACAGGATAAGGGGGGGTGGATTCAAGCTAAAAAATGGGAGATTGAGATGAGATCTGTGAAAGAAATTTCTCCCTATGAGGGAGCTGAGGCACTGGAACAGGCTGCTCAGGGAGCCTGTGGCTGCTCTATCCTTGGATTTCTTCAGGGTCTGGCTAGCTGGGGCTCTGGACACCTGGGTTGGGTGCAAGGTGTCCCTGCCTATGGCAGGAGGTTGGGACTGGGTGATCTCTGAGGCCCCTTCCAACCTAAACCAGTCTGTGATTCTATGAATCCAAAGAACTGCTTCTGCAGTCATTGGAGGAACAAAATCTCAGTGCATGAGCCTCCCATGTGATGCTCTGCACAGCTCAATCGTTGCTGTTCCCCTAACTTCATGTTGAATCAGTACCGACTCTCCCATTAAGGCTATGCATGACAGTTATGAGTGAATGATCTGCTGCTCTGCACCACAAAAGCGAGCCGTGCCACACTATGCCAGATGTTAATGGGATTGTTGTATGGGGATATATGGGAGCATAATGGCACCTCCCTGGCTCCACCAGCAGTTGGCAGTCCATATGGTGGTGGCATACCCCCCCCCTCCATACTGATGGATGCTCAGCAGATGCTCTTCAAGAGCTAAATAATGCAAAGAGAGGCTGGTGTGATCAATATAGAGCCTTCATAGTTCAGGCACTGCTCACAACCAACAAATGCAGTAATTTGGGTGTGTGGGCAGTTTAACACAAGAAAAAGGATTGTCTTTAAATAAAGGCCAGTAAACCTTCCAGCATTTAAAGCTGTAGATACGAGTACTGCCCAAGTGAGAGTTTTACTTTGTGGCCAAGCTCCTGCACCATGATTGAATAATTATATCTATAGATATCTACTGTAAATAATAAAATGATAAAAATATTTGGAGAAGCTTCATATTTAAATTAAATGATTCCTTGACCTTCATTATGTTTGTCTACCTCCATCTGGGAATGTCCTCAAGTCACCTCTGTGTGAGTGTGTGTGTGTGTGTGTGTGTGGGCACCTGTGTGTAAGTGTTCATAAAGTGCTGGCAATATTGAGTGCCTCAAGATTGGGGACTTCTGCTGGAGTGAATCCAATTTCTCTGTTCCTCTGTACTGTTCAGATCCTTACATGAAACTATTGGAATCTGGCTCTTTCTTGGAAAATGTCAGAGTTATGTTTACCATCATGGTTAAAGACAAACTCTCTGCTCATATCAATATTTTAGAGATTCTTCAGTGGCTGAACTTAGGTCAGGCACAGCAAAACTGATGGTGGTTGGGGTGAAGAACAGATCAATAAGTTTTCCTGATCCACAGGCAGTAACATCATGTTGTTGCAAGTCCTACATCCAACTCTGGAGCCCCCAATACAAGAAGCATAGGGAACAGTTGAAGTGGGTTCAGAGGCATACATGAAAATGCTCAGATGACTGGAGCCCCTCTCTTATGAAGATAGGCTAAGGGAATTGGGGTTGCTTAGCCTGAAGAGAAGATGACTCCAGGGGAACCTTATAGCAACCTTCCAATCCATGAAAGGGGCCATCAGAAGGCTGGGGAAGACTGTTCACAATGGCAGGGAACAACAGGACGAGGAGGCATGGTTTGAAGCTGGAAAAGGGCAGAGTGAGGCTTGACATCAGGAAAAAGTTCTTGAGTTTGAGGGTGGGGGATCCCTGGAACAGGCTGCTCAGATTGGTGGTGGAGGCCCCATCCCTGCAGACATTCATGGTCAGTCTGGATGGGACTCTGGGCAGGCTGTTCTGGTTAAAGATGTCTCTGCTTGTTGTAGGGGAGTTGGACTAGATGATCTTTGCAGGTCCCTTTCAACACAACACATTCTGTGATTCTATGTTAGCACCAGATGCATCAAAATCTGCCTATACTGGGAGTTGAAAAAAAAAGGAAGCAAAAACTAAGACCCCTCCAGAAAACAAAAGTTACAGTTCATTTGATGAGACAGGAATGCATTTGCAAAAGAACACCTCTGAAAACAAAATGATCCAAAGGTGAACACATGTGGTATTGCTCTACCTGAAGGAAAAAGCCACACGAGCTCTGACGATGTTGCCCTCTACCTCCCTTCCTACCTCCCTTCTAATACAACAAGCAGCCACAGGGAAATAAGAGAACTTAATTGCTGAGGTTGTTAGTGTTCTAGTAACAGGTTATCCTTGAAAACAAAGAAAATTGTTTTAAATATAAAATTGGAATAAACCAAAATCAGCCTATAAACTTGAAATAATAGTAA